>CM037878.1:183583117-183845617 GCA_021292165.1 Shinisaurus crocodilurus
AAAGCTAAACTGACTTCTTAGTAGTATAAAGAGGTTGGCTCTTGAGGACCTGAAGTTGTCATCTGATATATGGGGCTAGAGGAAAACTGCAGTGGAAGAAGCATATGTTTCGCCTGCATTGCCATAAAATGCCATTTTCACATTTTGGTTTGAAGGTATCAGCTTTAGAAAAGATTCAAGGGTTGCAGCAAAAGCAGAGTAGCTCCCTGCCAAGCAAATATCAGTATGCCAATCAAAATAGCCATACTGACATTTTATTTATTTCCATGTTGCAATAAAACTACAATTCCCATCATGCCTATCATTATATGTTTCCATGGCGAACTAATGCAGTTTTGGATTCTCTCATTTTCTTAGTCCTATTTGTACAAAACTGCATGGCAGTATTGTGAGTTATATATAGTCTGCTGACTCAGGCATCTTTTCTGCTTGGTCGGTATAGCAGAGACCTGAAGGAGACCTGTAATATCCATTCTATCCCTTCTTCCTCATAGATGCCTATGGTTGCTGCTGCAGGCGAGTTGCATGGTTTTCTTTGAATAGATATGACACCACGAGCCAGAGGATGGGTTGAGATGGATGGCAGGGAGGATCTCTGCTAAAAGCATGAAGGTTGGCTAAGGCATGGATACCAGGGAGAATGTTGGCATCACCAAGTGCAGCTCCATGTGATGCAAGATAACAATCTTGTACCAGCCTTTATAAGGAAGCAAAAGTTTATTTGAAAACATAGCACCTCTTAAACATTTATTCTTCTGATGATTTCTACCAGCTAAAATGAAAGTAAGTTTGAAATTCTGCAAGAAGTTTTGGTACTACTCTCCTTCTAGATGGGGGTGGGGGGTGGGGAGAGAAGAAGGTAAGACTGTAATCCACCAGTGGTGGACCATGTAGCACCCTCTGGATTCTGGGATTCTTGTAACGAAAGTTTGAGTAACGGAAGTTTTGTGTGATCTAGAAGAGGCTTTCTATGAGCTTAAGCAAGACTGCATACTTAGGAACATTTTGTTATATTTTTTGTTATGCTTTAATTGTTAAGAGATTAAACAATTGAGGCCTGAGGATGTGGACAAGTTACTTGGGCAGGTTTGACCTACCACTTCTTTGCTTGACCCTTGTCCATCATGGTTGATTATTAAAATTAAGGAAGGGATTTGCACCTGGGTCCAGGAGGCTGTGAATGCCTCCTTAAAGGAGAGCGTGGTGCCAGCCATGTTGAAAGAGGCTGTGATTAGGCCACTCTGAAAAAAACCAAATCTGGACCCAGAAGACCTGATCAACTATAGACCTGTTGCAAATATCCCTTTCCTGGGCAAGGTGTTTGAGTGCGTGGTGGCCGAGCAGCTCCAAGTTCTCTTGGAGGAAACAGATTATCTAGATCCATTTCAATCAGGCTTCAGGCCTGACTTTGGAACAGAAACTGCCTTGGTTGCCCTGTGGGATGACCTTTACCGGGAGATAGACAGGGGGAGTGCGACCCTGTTGATTCTCCTGGATCTCTCAGCGGCTTTCGATATCATCGACCATGGTATCCTTCTGGATAGGCTGGCGGGTTTGGGAGTTGGAGGCACTGCTTTGCAGTGTTTCCGCTCCTACTTGGCTGGCCGATTCCAGAAGGTGGTGCTGGGGGATTATTCCTCTGAGCCGTGGCAATTACGCCATGGAGTCCCGCAGGGCTCCATTTTATCCCCCATGCTTTTTAACATCTACATGA
This sequence comes from Shinisaurus crocodilurus, assembly GCA_021292165.1. Taxonomy (NCBI): domain Eukaryota; kingdom Metazoa; phylum Chordata; class Lepidosauria; order Squamata; family Shinisauridae; genus Shinisaurus; species Shinisaurus crocodilurus. The sequence continues at coordinate 183,584,832 of CM037878.1, forward strand.
AACCATTGGGAGAGGTCATCCGAAGGCTTGGGCTGAAGTGTCACCAATATGCGGATGACACTCAGCTCTATCTCTCTTTTTCATCAAATTCAGGTGAGGCAGTGGCTGTTTTGAATCAGTGTCTGGACCTGGTAATGGACTGGATGAGGGCAAATAAATTGAGGCTCAATCCAGACAAGATGGAGTTGCTGTTTGTGGGCAGATCATCTGTCCGGAGGGATGGTACTCAATCTGTCCTAGCCGGGGTTACACTCCCCCTAAAGGGCAGGGTTTGTAGTTTGGGGGTGCTCCTTGACTCCGAACTGTCGCTGGAGTCACAAGTGGACTCAGTGACAGGGAACACCTTTTATCAGCGTAGGCTGATTTACCAAATACAACCCTATCTGGACAGGCAGAGCAACAGTGATCCATGCTCTGGTAACCTCTCGTTTGGAGTACTGTAACACGCTCTACATGGGGCTGCCTTTGAAAATGGTCCGGAGACTTCATTTGGTTCAAAACAGGGCAGCGAGGCTCCTAACAGGGACTGGCCAACAAGAACATATTACGCCAGTCCTCTATGATTTACATTGGCTACCAATTGAAGTCCAGTCTCGATTCAAAGTGCTTACATTAACATTTAAAGCCCTAAATGGTTTGTGGCCAGGTTATCTGAAGGAACACCTCATCCCATACGAGCCTGCCCAAACCCTGAGATCTTTATTATTGCCACTGTACCTCTGGATTGAATTTATTTTGGCTGCTTGTTTTTATCATGTTATATTTTAATATGTTTGTGTTTTTATACTATTTTTGTTGTTATTTTTGTGTTGCTGTGTTTTGTAAACTGCCCAGGGAGCCTTTTGGCTGATGGGCAGTGAATAAATATATTAAATAAATAAATAAATAATAAGAGATCCCGAGTATGCACACGTGGCTCTATACATTTAAAAGACATTGGCAGATAACAGTTAAAAACAAATGAATCAGTAGGCCACAGAAGACTGAAGCCAGCCACCTCCCTTCTTGACCATGTAGAGTACATTGTACCCCATCAAATTTTCCTTTGAATAAAAAAGTCTACTACGGAACTGTGCAAGTACTTGATAGTTCAACATTTTGCGGAGGCTCCAATGTACATGTAGAATACCATGTGTGCTTAGCTTCATGTTCTCTTTTATGATCAGGAATACTTTCTATGTGCATGGGGATTCCTTGATTGCACATGTGGAGTGTTCTGTGGCTGAGAGAAGTGAGCAGTGAATCCCTTATGTATAACGTACCATACACATAAGAGCTCTTCAAGAGGGACTCCTTAGAGTCCCTGTATACCCACCAGAGCTGCAGGATCAAGGTACCAGAATACAATTGATCCCTCTCAAGTTTCACCTCTAAAAAATTGGCATTTCTCTGAAATGTTACCAAAGAGTATCGGACTGATGGCCGTGTGGTTTGCTTAACCTGTCACTGTATTCTATACAACTTTTCATTTGGGCAACAATGAATTAAATAACGTTCAGTTGATTAATCAGCCACTTTGAACAGATTAGTTGATTCATTTGTCTATAACACTTAAACATACTTTTTTTTAAAGCTACCACTCACTGTTAGAAGGAAAGTCTGTCATTAATATTTTCTTTTTCTCCCCATTACAGTAACATAGAGAACGTTTGTGGTGAGGAAGCCCACAGTACACTGGATGGTGTGTGTATGTGTGTGCATATGCATGCGTGTAATCCAGGGGTGCAGAACCTCAGCCCACGGGCCAAATCTGGCCCCCTGGTTTCCCAATCTGGCCACACCCCTTACCCTGACCCCACTCCAGTTCCCTGATCACCAATTGATGGCTGGTTTTTCTGGCTTTTGTGCTTAGTTACTGGCAGTAAGAGTTTAGGCTAAAATATGTTGGTATTTTGGTTTTTTTTTGGCTCCACTGCTTTGCCTTCAGTCCCACCCACCACTGGAATGCTTTCCCCAAGAGCTTCTCTGAACGGAATTTGGCCCTTGAGCTGAAATACACCCCTGGTGTAATCAGTGCAGAAGAGCTAGAGCTTAAATGCAGGTAGCATTTAGAAACAAGAAACATGAGCTTGAGAACCTGTATAATACAGACAGGCTAGTCAGGGAGCCATGACTTGCTGCAACTGGCTGTTGAAAATGTACTCATATCACATCTGGCTTTGCCTCTGAATAACATGTAAAAGGAACTTTCCTCAGCTGACTAATTGGCACATCTGCAGCCATGTCTCCTCCATTTCCAATTTTATTTATTTACTTAATTTATATAGCCTCCCCAAAAACAAGCTTACAAAGCCAATATAACATTAAAAACTAATATCTCTATATAATATATTTTATTATATTACATGACAGCTATTAAAACTAAAACACAGTTAAAACAGATTTTAAGCTGTGAGGCCCATACTATAAAATAAAGGTATTTAAAAGGCCTGGGTGAATTAAAAGACCATAATGATGGCACCAGGTGAACCTCTCTGGGAAGACTGTCACACAACTGCAAAGGCCCTCTCCCTGGTGGTTACTTGCCTTGATTTGGTGGGAGCACTTGGAGCAGGGCCTCTGAAGATCTTAAGGTTTGGTAGATACCTATGAGTTGTATGTTCTACTATTTAGCTGCTTCCCAACATATAATTCAAAAAATTATAATTCAAATTAATTGGCCAAAGTCATTATTTAATTGACAGTTAATAATTTATATGGTCCATTGCAATGTGCAAGATGCTTTATAGTTAATGTGTGGAGCAGTTCATTCTTATTCCCATTTCACAAATGAGGAACTGAGGCTTGGGTCTCTTGGCCACCTTACAAGATCATGGTTGATTAGGACAGGGGTGGGCAGAAAGTAGATCTCCCGATGTTTTGGACTTCAGCTTCCAGAAGCCCCTGTCAGCATGGCCAATGGTCAGGAATGCTGGGAGTTGAAGTCCAAAATATCTGGAGATCTACTTTCCGCTCACCCCTGGGTTAGGGAACAGAGCCATCCCAGGTCCCACTCCAACGCTATACCCACTAAGTCTCTGTCCTGCACATTTCATTCAGTTTAGGTTAAATTATTTTGAGTTGAAAGGGCTCACTGGGTTTGCTTAAAATTGCTTCATTTTAAGTTCTCTCTACTGTGTTGCTGTTTTAATTTTGTCATTGGAATACATGGGAGGAACCTACACATCAAACACATGAAAGGTTTTGACTTTTTATTCCTATCATGTATTTTGGTGAGAGGAATTAAATGTCAAAACACAAAAGTGATTATACTTTTAATGGTAAAAAATATATAATCCCATAATCAGTTCATTTTTTAAAAAAAATCCAAATTGTAGGGATTGCAATGAAAGGGCAAAGGGGTCTTACTTTGACATTATGTGTAATGGAAAGTCATATTTGTATACCTTTGTTCCTCTTAACTAATTTTTACATCTCCAGTTAGTCCCATTCATTTTGTAACAGATCATGCTTTGGATTTATAAAGTATTTTGTTGCGTATTGACACAAATATCTGAATAAAATCTGACATATATGACATCAGCAATGGGTAAAAGTACGTAACTATTCCTGATGGCTGATCATTCCCAGGCTTCAGCAATGCCTTCAGACTGCAGATTTCAACCTCATCAGTAAAGGCAAGAATGGCAAAGGACGAAAGCAGTCTAAGGATGCTTCTGGTGAAAATTAGGCACATTCACGTCCCATTAAAATCAACACAGTACACAGTCAAATGCTGTGCCTCCTAATCCTAGGTGTCCTTGGGAGCCTCACTGAGAAAATTTGAATGCCACTGCCCCCTCCGCTCCCGCTCCCATCAGTGCCAGGTAGGTGGGTCAGGAGCCACCATTTTGATTTTCTCCAGTGTAGCATCACTCCAGGGCATTGTGGGAAATTAAAATCATGGTTCCCGGACCTAGCCACCTGGCACTATTTGGAGTGCTGCTGCTGCCACCAGGCAATCCATCCTACCAGGGTTCCTTCACACAGGAGAGAGCCCACCCAAGTGCCCTTTGCAAAGGGTCCCATGAAACCTGTAGCTGATCCTGTTTGGATATTAGTATAGGGGTGATCTGGAACCAGGAACCTCATCGCCTGGTAGGGTGGCCACTTATCCATCACATGTATCAGCCAAAAAGAGATATTTACATAAATTGTGCATGTGCTAATTTATATGCATAGAAACACATTTAGAAATAATTACTATAATGTAAATAGATATACAATACTTCTCACCATAGGTAGCAAGAGTGTGACCATGTGACCTGTGTGTCTGCTCAGTTTGCTCTCTGGGTGTTAACTGTTGATGGGCAACTTCAAAGCCCCTGCTCTCCCTTTCTATGGTTCTTTATCTTTAAACCAGACTTTGACTAGACACAGCCCTTTAAAGAGAAGATGCCTGCAAATAGAAGACTGTCATTTTCCTGAAAGTTTTCTTCTCCCATGAAAGAGGCTTCCAATTTCCTGCCTCATTCTCAGCGTGTTTTATAATTTATTTGGGTGGTGTCTTTGAGCTTACCTAATCACTGTGAGGGAGCTGAGGGGGTGGTGTTTTCTTTCTATTACACTTCTCTCCATTGCTCAAGATGCCTTCCCCCAGGGCTTTCATTGAAGTGCGGGAAGCCGAGGAGACTACAGGCTGCTGGAGAGATGATTGTACGGTGAAAGACAGGACACTCAAGCACATTCCTTGGCCACATCATAAGTAAGGTAAGCACAAGAATCCAACCCGCGAGAACTGATCCGAAATGTCCTTCTCCTTTGAATTTCTTTTTGAGAGCAATTTCTTTTCTATCAAATTGAATGAGAATGGGTGAAAAAAATGTGGAAGACATTTTCAGCACAATACTAGGTGTGCAACACTGACCACTGTGATTGGGAGGGAGTGTGAAGCTTTTGGATTGGCCAGGCCTGGTATTAACACTACATGTCTGGCTTCAGCCCTTGCATGTTCAATAAAACACTTCATAGACATAGCAGCACTTCAAGAAACTCGAAGGGCAGGAGAGGGACAGCTGAAAGAAGAAAAAGGAGGTTATACCTTTTTCTGGAAAGGACTACCTGAGCAGGACCGACGAATACATGGTGTAGGCTTTGCCATCAAAAATGAACTAGTGAACTCTTTGTTAGAAGTTCCTACTGGCATTAACGAACGCCTGATAACTCTTCGATTAAAGCTCGCCAATAACCAACAGGTAACTATTTTGAGCGCTTATGCACCAACATTAGATGCTGATGATGACATCAAGGAAAGTTTTTACAGCCAGTTGGACACTCTCCTGTCAGAGATACCTAAGGAGGATAAAATTATCCTCCTGGGCGATTTTAACGCAAGAGTCGGGCGTGACTTTGATTTATGGCCAGAAACTATTGGAAAAGACGGAGTTGGTAATAGCAACCCGAACGGACTCTTACTTTTGTCTATATGTGCAGAGCATAATCTCACTATCACAAACACGCTCTTTCGACAAAAGAATAAGTTTAAAACATCATGGCAGCACCCACGGTCAAAGCACTGGCATCTTCTGGATTATGTAATTGTCCGTGTTAGAGATCGCCGCGATGTACTTCTTACTAGGGCCATGGTGAGTGCCGACGACTGCTGGACAGACCACCGACTAATCCGGTCCACAATGGTTATCAACATTGCTCCCCAACGTAGGCTTCAAGGAAGGAAACCAAGGCGTAAAATGAACATCCAAGTCCTTCAAGATCCTATTAAGCAAACTCGTCTTCAATCACTTCTTAAGGAACATCTACCTACGGAACCTCCTGACAACATTGAGGACCATTGGTCTAAGCTGAAAACCTCCATTACTGCAGCTTGTGAACAAACTATTGGATATGAAACTAAGAAACATCAGGATTGGTTTGATGAAAATGACAATGAGATTAAATATATAATTGACCAAAAAAGGAAAGCCTTCCAAATATGGCAAAATGATATTAACTGCGCTGCCAAGAAAAAAACCTACGCTAGCGCAAAGGCTGAGGTCCAAAGAAGAACAAGAGAACTTAAGAACGCTTGGTGGAAAAAGAAAGCTGAAGAAATTCAACAACTTGCAGAATCTCATGATGCACGGGGCTTTTTTAAGGCCACAAGGGCCATTTATGGACCAAAAACCTATGGTACAAACCCTTTACAATCAAAAGATGGCACCAAACTCTTAAAAGACAAAGAGTCTATTGCACTGCGTTGGAAAGAGCATTATTATGACCTTTTAAATCGTAAGTCTAAGGTGGATAATGAGATTTTTTCGCAAATCCCGCAAAAACAAATTAAAGAGGAACTTGCAATACTCCCCACTTTGGATGAAGTAAAAAAAGCCATTAATCAAATGAAGAACAACAAAGCTAGTGGACCAGATGGGATTCCTGCTGAAATCTTTAAAGAAGGGGGGCCCGAACTTGTACAACATTTTCATAAACTCATCGAAAAAATCTGGATAAGAGAAGAGATCCCAGAAGACTTCAGGGATGCCATAATTATCACCCTCTTTAAGAAGGGTGATAGAACAGACTGTGGAAACTATCGGGGCATTTCTCTCTTAGCAACCGCAGGTAAAATATTTGCTAAGATTCTTGCAAACCGTCTTCTATCTATTTCAGAAGAGATCCTCCCTGAAACTCAATATGGTTTCCGCCCCTCTAGAGGGACAGTAGACATGATTTTTACTGCACGTCAGCTCCAAGAAAAATGCCGGGAGCAAAATCAACCCCTTTATATGGCATTTATCGATTTGGCTAAGGCCTTTGATACTGTAGACCGTACAGCTCTCTGGACTATCCTTATGAAAATTGGATGCCCCAATAAATTTGTGAATATCTTGCGACTTCTCCATGACAACATGACGGCAACGGTTTTGGACAACAACGGCTCTCATGGTGCTCCATTTAAAGTGGGATCAGGTGTTAAACAGGGATGTGTTATCGCCCCAACATTATTTGCCATTTTCATCGCCATGGTTTTACATCTTGTCAAGGGGAAACTTCCCACCGGTGTGGGAATTATATATCGAACAGATGGAAAGCTTTTTAATCTCAGCAGGCTGAAAGCAAAAAGTAAGGTAATTACAACCTCCGTTGTGGAACTTCAGTATGCTGATGATAATGTGGTCTCCGCACATTCAGAGGATGATCTCCAAACTATCCTAAATGCTTTTGCAGAAGCATACGAAAAACTTGGTCTCTCACTTAACATCAAAAAAACCAAAGTGCTTCATCAGCAAGTGCAAGCCAATCCTTTGGTGATGCCATCTATCCAGCTTGGCGGGACAATACTGGAAAATGTCGATCATTTTCTCTATCTTGGCAGCTATCTTTCTGTTACAGCTAACATCGACAGTGAAATCCAGCATCGTCTGAGCTCCGCAAGTGCCGCATTTTCTCGAATGAAACATAGAGTGTTCGAGGATCGGGATATTTGTAAGAAGACCAAAACACTGGTTTATGAAGCCATTGTATTACCAACTTTATTGTATGCCTGCGAAACATGGACTATCTATAAATGTCACTTCCACCTCCTTGAAAGGTTTCATCAACGTTGCCTCCGGAAAATCCTGCAAATTACTTGGGAAGATAGGCGAACAAATGTCACTGTACTGGAAGAAGCAAAGACTACTAGCGTTGAAAAAATGATCCTTCAACGCCAACTTCAGTGGACCGGTCATGTTGTTCGAATGCCTGACTGCCGTCTCCCAAAGCAGTTACTTTACTCCCAACTCAAGGATGGAAAGCGGAATATCGGTGGTCAATATAAGAGGTTTAAAGATGTTCATAAGGCTAATCTAAAAAAATGCAATATAAACATCGAAAACTGGGAAGCTCTGGCCCATGAACGATCTAAATGGAGGTTGGCCTTTCACAAAGGTTCCATGGACTTTGAAGAAGCCCGAGTGCAAGGTGAAAGGGAGAAACGTGCTAAGCGAAAAGCACGTCAAATGAATCCTTTACAGGACCATCTTCTATCTGGTAACCTGTGTCCTCACTGTGGGAAGCTGTGTGGATCTAGAATTGGCCTCCACAGTCATTTACGGACCCATCGCTAGAGTCTACACAATCTTCTTTAGAATTTCCTCCTTTTATCCCGGAAGACAATCTTACTCGGTCACGAGTGATCGCCTGATGATGATGACTTTGTTAGGGTGGCCATGTCCTCTTTTACAGAGGATCATTTTCTATTTCAGTGTTTTCCAACCTTGGGTCCCCAGATGTTTTTGGCCTACAACTCCCAGCATCATGCTGGGAGTTGTAGGCCAAAAACATCTGGGGACCCAAGGTTGGAGAACACTGCTCTATTTGAAGGTGTTCTCTATTTGATGGTCTGTCCAGTCCAAGTGCATTTTGAAGCATAAGCAGGGAGAACAGGGGCCTTGAGGTTCCTCATCAACATTTAACACCAGACTGAGTAGTCAAAGCCTTACCCACCATGGTGAGATGCATTGTATTCTATTTAAATAATAATAATGATGATGATGATGATGATGATGATGATGATGATGTCTAAATTTGCATATGTTAGCACAAGCAAATTTTATGAAAATCACTGTCCTCTTTTTCTGGGTTCTAGTCCCCACTCAGTCATGAAGTGCACTGGGTGACTTTGGGCCAGTCACTGACTCTCAGCCTAACCTACCTCACAGGGTTGTTGTGAGGATAACATGGGGAGGAGGAGGAAGAGGAGGAGGATTATGTAAGCCGCCTTGGGTTCCTTGCAGGAAAAAAGCTGAGATATACATGATGTAATAATAAATAAATAATAAATAATCATTCTTATTTGGTGATGCATCTCCCCTTTTTGGGCAATTCATAAACTGCCATCCTGTACACTGTGGATGACGCCCATCAGGCTCCAGTTTTTTCCTGCTTAATCTGCCAGCTTCAGCAACTAACCCAAGCGATTCTGGCAGGCTTGATTTGGATACAGCTGCCTATGGCTCCGGTGTAGCCCAGACAATCCTGCTGATTTCAACGGAACTTTCTTCCAAGTAAGTTGTATTTTGGAAGATCTGAGTCTGATGCTTTCTGTCTCTGCAGTACAGAATTGGGATCAATGCCTAGTTAGTTCAGCTCTATTTCTAGCCTGCCAAATAAAAAGAGCATTGCCCGATAGCCGGGTTTGATATATAAAAGGTGTGTGTCTCTCTCTCTCTTTCTCACCTGCTTGTACTCTGGATTGTGTCATCCTCTTCCTTTGTTCCTTTGCAAGTCGTTGTTGTCAGTTCCTGAGTCATGGAACCATTTGCAAGAACGACTCTAGAGAATTTGGACAGAAAGGAGAGAGAGAGAGAGAGAGAGAGAGAGAGAGAGAGAAGATGCTGCAATTTAATAAGGGGGGGGGGAGAGGAAAAAGAAAAGAAAAAGAAAGGAGAACATAAAGAAACGGAGGCCATTCTCAAGTATGTAGCCTGCAGCCTTGTCAGGTAACATTTCTTTAGAGGATGTTCTCTTTCTTTCCCCACCCCAAGATCTCTCTTCATCATTTTTTAAAAACATCTCTTCTGGGACAGGGACATGAAAGCAAACTGGGGGTCAAAGACAGGTATTAGGGGTTGCTGGGGCTGCTGTCGGATGGCTTTGTTTTATCTTTGTGTCCAAGCTTTTGCCAGTCAGCAGGTACAGCAGGCTCTCCATTCCAGTCACATCATTTTTGGCTTGATGACAAGCATCACACCTTCATCCATCACATTTACATTTCAAACTGCCACACTGGCTGCTATTGATTAATTATTTAGCAGCCCGTTGCCCACTTGTGAGCATTTCTGATCTTGCATTTCACGTGGAAGAGCCTGCTCTCTCTCTCTCTCTCTCTCTCTCTCTCTCTCTCTCTGGTTTAACCTGAATAATTTTATCTCTGTGAGTTCACATGTCTGGTTCACTTCTGAAACAAAATGGATGTCTATGTATACCTGCATGTGCACAAATCTATACAGTATTTAAGTGCAGGCATTTATGCATATATTTAAAGAGCCACCCCCACACAGTCACAGAAAGTGTGCTTACTCTGGGCTTACTTTGCTCATGAGGTGGCTGAGGAGAGGTGTAGGCGAGTGTCCTCTCTTTGTGCAATCATCTCCCTGTAGCCTCCTCAGCTTCTCACACTTCAATTAAAGCTCAGGGGAAGACATCATGAGGTAATTCCTCTCATGGGGGCTTTCTTCTTCTTCTTCTTCTTCTTCTTCTTCTTCTTCTTCTTCTTCTTCTTCTTCTTCTTCTTCTTCTTCTTCTTCTGAGCAGGAAGTACAGGCAACCTGGGAGGACTGTAGTAGAGCAATGGAGAGATGTGTAATAGAAAAGGGTGGGGGGGAAACCAACAACAGCACTTTTAGTCATCTTGCGGTGATTAGGTAATCTCAAAACGCCACCAAAATAAATTGTAAGAGGCCCTGAGTATGAGGCAGAAAAACAGAAGCCTCTTTCAAGAGGGAATAAAACTTTCAGGATATTGGAGGACAGATTTTGCCACAGCAATAGCAATATCTATTCCCTGGTGCTGGACAGAACATCCCCCCCTCCCCCACACGCACGTGCTACAGGGTTTTCAGGAAAGTAGCAGTATCATAAGCATCTGAATTGGAGACAAAATGTATCCACAATCACCCCATTTGGAAGACCCTGAGGAAGATGCTGGGCGCTGAAGAGTGACAACTAGGGCTAAGCCAAAACGGAAGGCATCTCCCGCCCCCAGAAATGTTCTATGATCTTTCTTTTCTTACCCCCCTAGAAATAAAGGGCCACTTTGCAGAAGTTTTTCCACATTTTCTTCCCTCCCCTCCCCGCCCCACCCCACAATGACACTAGGTATGGGGCATTGTGAAGGATGAAAAATGGGAGCCGACACAGTTGCTGTTGGTGCCACTTGCAGTGGCAGCACAGAAATACAAAAACCCTTAAGAAAGAAAGAAAGGGAGCCATGCTACAGCCCCTGCCAATGGGGAGTCCTACCTGTGAGAAACTGTTGGAGAATTTCTCCTCCCACTGGGGAAATTTGGTGAAATTCTGCACCCAATTTCTCCGCCCACAAATAGGGTGGAGAATTTTGAGAGGCCATTTGTGCACAGCTCTAGTAAAAACAAATAGCTGTTTACATATACGGAGCTCCATCTGGTAGAGCCAGCAGTGGGGAACCCCTGCACATGTGGAGATCTGGATCGCCACCCATGTGTTTATAAAAGCAGCAAGGCTTTTCACATTCACCAGCTCTTCTTATGCACAGTTAACAAGCTTGTTCTGTAACGAAAAATAAATAAATTCTTTCCAATGTAATTAGTTCATCATAGGTGTGCCTAATCTGTATTGTCACAAATGAAAAGCAAAAATGCCACTTAATCTTTTTATCTGGGCTTAATGGGATCAGGAAGCTATTTTCGTAACTGAGGTGTGTGTGTGTGTGTGTGTGTGTGAAAAATCCATCTAAAATTGGTGACACCAGCATAATATAGGCACTTCACATGAACGCTACTGTAAAATAAACACAAATCATACCAGAAGCAATTAGATTATGAATGGACCCATTCATTTATTAAGAAATATAAATACGGTACACATAATAATTCAAGGTAATTTATAAGATTACATGTGTTCAACACATGGGTTTGTAAGTAGTGGATAAGCTATCAACAATTAGCGACAGATAGAGAAATCCAGTAAGCAGTTTCTTCCTCAGCGTATTATATCCATAATTCTCGAGAGGTTCAGAAGGCTGACCTTTGGCCACTGCATCAGTGAACCACATTTGCTCTGGGAATGCTGAGGCATTATAACTCCTCAGTTATAGCACCTCACTTGCACTCTAATCTCCCTGATCGGTCTTGTTCTTGTCTTCCTTCCATGTACCCTTCTCCTTAGCCCCCCCTTTCTGCTGACTGATCCCTTGTCGTCCCCCATCCCCCCTTCTCAATTAACCCTGTTTCATGTTTCTGAGATGGCTTTGCTGGAATGGACTTGGGCTCATTGGTGGTTCCCTGATTAACTGATCCCACGTCTACATGCATTTATCAGAGGTTATGCACACCTGGTGGTGTCCGGTGCTTGTGGTCCACACTGGGCCCTCGTTCGGTCCACATTGGTCAACTGTGTTGATGAGGATGGTCCTAAGGAGAGTGCAACAGGCACTGTCTTAATCTGAGCATCCTCCCAAATCACATAGTTCCTGTTTCAGATAACATTTCTTGAAGGGTGTTGCATGTCATCAGGGCTGGCCGCAGGGGTGCAGAACTTCTTTCAGCCCATGGGCCAAATTTCATTTCAGAGAAACTTTCAGGGCTAGCATTCCACTGGTTAGTGGGGTCAAAGGCAAAAGGGTGGAGTAAAAAATTCCAAAAATACTAGTATATTTTAGCTTATTGCCTGTAACAAAGCCTTAGGAGGGCTGGACTAGGACCCCAGGAGGGCTGGATTTGACCTTCAGGCCTGCAGTTCTGCACCTCAGCTTTAAATTATGTTCTTTTTTCAATTTCCAGTTTAATGTCATTTGTTCTAAATAAGAATCACCAGAACACATGGTTCACATAACAGAACAGCCCACCATGGCTTAATTTACCCACAGGGGCTGTTAGCATTATGCCGGGTGCCCACAGGAGCCATTTTTGCATGGTGCTCATGGGCACCTAGCTTGCTGTGTCTTGTCATTTTGTGCAAACCCAGGCGGCAGGGGTTGTTTGAGGGTTAGACAACCCATTTATTTTATTTATTTGAAACATTTTTATGCCGCTCTTCAGGCAAAAAGGCTCCCAGAGCAGCTTCCATATAATCATTTAACCCATGGCTTGTTTTGGGGTTATTTGAGGGTTGTGTAACCCCCAAACAACCCCTGTCGCCTGGGTTTGCATGACACGACAAGACACAGCATAATTGCAGAAGGCCTCTCCTCTTTGGCAAATGGAAAATACAAGAAAATGGTTTTACAAAAGACAGAAATTATCCCTGCAGAGTGGGAAATATACTCCTAGCCTGCATACCATTTCTTAAGATTTGTCTACTACAGGGTAGCAAACAGGACATGTCTTCCCCGCTGCTGCATTTTCTAATGCGTGTTGAAAGTTGGGGGCTTCACAAAGTCTTCCCCATATTTCCTAGGTGGTTGGCTGGTCATCTGTGTGAATAATCCATGGCCAGTGACATTGAATGGAGAAGGTATTCCCTTGAATTCCATGGTAGAGTCTCTTTTTAAGTAACAACTTGTCTTTCATTTTTTGGTTTTCAGATTACACACTATAAAATGTTGTTTATGTAAGATTCATTTGCTGTTTTTGTGAGGTATTCTGAATTTTAAAAAACTTCATTTGTAGTTTGGCATGTATTCTATAGTATGCACATTGGTATGTACATTTGTAGTTTGGTATTAGGGTCTCCCCTCACTTTTCTGAGAGCCCACACTGTGATATCTCCGAAGTCATGCTGGTCGATGTGTTGTGTGATAAGGGCACTGGGTGGGATGCATGTATGTTATGGGTGTATACTGGATTTTAAAAAGAAATCCTTTCATATATTTTTCTTTCATAAAATTTTAACTTTTATTCAGTTAATTTGGGATTAGTTAATTAGGATTTCAGATTTCAATTCATATTTGAGAAATAATTATTTTCAATAGGTGGCCCTGCCCCATCTTCAGCTGCCTTTTCTTTCTAATTTTAGATCCAGACAGAATGAAATTTGCAGGCACAGGGCTACTTCCTCATGGTATCATGTCTGCCAAGTTTCAGGTAGATTGGACAAAGTGTCCTCATTTGAAATGCAATTAATTAAAGGGGTGACATCCGGTAAACTTCCATTGCTTATATAATGGAAAATGATGGATCTGCTGAGGGAGAAAATATCCCGCCAATTGGAAAAAGTATTCTCTGGCCTCTGTAGTGATTGCTGGGCAGATATTCCACTTGGAACAAGCTGCCTCAAATCTGCCCAGCAACCATTGGCAGAGGCTGGATAATATTCTTCTGTTTGGCGGAATGTTGTTTTCCATTGCATAAGCCAGAGGTGCAGAGCCTCAGGTCCAGGGGCTAAATCCGGCCCTCTGGAAGACCTAAACTTGCCCTCTTGGGGGTTCCCTGATGTCCAAGCCCTCTTTCCCTGGGCCAACCTCTTTCCCCAACCATTGATCGCTGGGTGGTTTCCTGGCTTTTTCCATTCAAGAGGGTTGAAATGCCTCTCCAAAGGCTAAGTTACTGGCAGCCAGAGCTTTATGCTAAAGTATACTGGCATTTTTGGTAGTTTGGCCCCACCTCTTTTGCCTCCAGCCCTGCCCACCACTGGAATGTGGCCCCCGAAAGGTTATCCAAAATGGAATTCGGCCCTTGGGCTGAGAGACATTCTGCAGTCCTGACACAAGTGATGGAAGTACAGTCATGCCTTGGATTGAGAGCATAATTCGTTCCGGAAACGTGCTTGTAATCCAAAACACTCTTATGTCAAAATGAAATCCCCCCCAAAAAATTTGTACAGAGATTTTAAATTTAAGCCGTACTACAGTACTTGTATTGCAAGACGTCGCTTGTATATCAAGTCAAAAAATATATTAAATAAATATTTAAAAATTTGCTTGTCTTGCAAAACGCTCTCAAACCAAGTTACTTGCAATCCAAGGTATTACTGTATATTGGATACATGTAGTGGGCACAAGGATGCACAGGGATAAATCAGCATCCCCAATCACATGGAGGTTTCTACTTGTGTTCAAGCATATGTAGACAGGGATGGGGGGGCAGTACTCCTGGCTCTCTTTGCCCCCTCCATGTGTTGATGTTTCTTTTTGGGGGGCACAACACCTGAAAAGGGCTTCTGTAGCACCAAGATGTCAAAGCAGGACTATGGCCTGGTGCCTAGGCGTATGCCATGCACACTTGGATAAGAGAGCAAGTGTATGAACAGGGCCGGCGCTACCGCTAGGCGAACTAGCTGGCTGCCTAGAGCGCACGGCTAGTAAAGAGGGTGCAGAAACGCTCCGCTCCTGCACCTTCCTTCCTTCCTGGGCCACGGAGGCTGGCGGCAGCTACAGCTACAGCAGCAGCAGCAGCAGCAGGAGGAGGAAGCTCGCTTGCTCGGCCGACTCTTCCTCACCAACGCCGCCGGGACTGCTGGGCGACAGGGAGGGCAGAGGCAGCCGTGGCGGCGGCAGCAGCAGCAGCAGCAGCAGCAGCAGCAGCAGCAGCAGCAGGCTAGTCGATGCAAAAGGGCATCCCGCCAGGGATGGGGACTCGGACTCGAGGACTTGACTCGTGAGTCGGACTGAGTCCCCCCTCTGACTCGACTCGGACTCGAGTCCCAATATTTTTAATGGGACTCGAGACTCGACTCAGGACTCGAGACCAAGGACTCTTCAACATCCCTGGGCTGTGCCAGAAGGAGTGGAGAGGAGCGTGATTGCCGGCGAAGAGCGCATGGAAGCGAGGTGTGCCGCTGCTCAGCCACTATGGACAGCTACCAGGAGTGCAGCCCCAACAGTGTGTCAAGATTTATTTTGATTGATGTGTTGCGTACTTGGGAGAGGCAGAAGAAGGACCTGAGATGAGATTACTCTGTGTGGCTGCTCTGAGCGTGTTTCTGGTTCCAGCAAGTTCATCACCAGTGGAGCGGGTGTTCAGTGAGGGTGGAATTGTGATGAGATCTCACCGTTCCAGAATGGGGGCCAAACATTTCGAAAAAATCATGTTCCTTAAATGCAACATGGATAAGTTTTAGGAAGTACAGCAAGTTTATTTTTTAAAATCATTTTTCTAAAATGCAACCTTTCAGACATTTTGGGTTTGGCTGCCTCTGCCTGCCTGTTTGGGGTTCCCAGCCTCCTCTGTCTGCCTGGTCTCTTCTTGACCAGTTCAACAGTTGAATTGTCCAAGACAAACACCTCTGCCTGCCTGCTTTGGGGTTCCCTGCCTCCTCTGCCTGCCTGGT
Source organism: Shinisaurus crocodilurus (assembly GCA_021292165.1). NCBI lineage: Eukaryota > Metazoa > Chordata > Lepidosauria > Squamata > Shinisauridae > Shinisaurus > Shinisaurus crocodilurus. The sequence continues at coordinate 183,600,699 of CM037878.1, forward strand.
TATTTTGGGTTTGTCTGCCTGGTCTGTTCTTGTCGAAATCAGTTGCAGAGTTTTGAAATAAAAAGGCACACTTGTGCCTAGAATTTATTTAAGCCACACATCTGAAGTAGCCTTATTTTGTTGGGAAACCCCCCATTGATTTTAATAGGGACTCGTGGAGTCAGCTTTGGGAGTGACTCGTGACTTGTGACTCGTGAGTCACCATTTTGGACCAAGGACTTGGACTCGGACTCGAGACTCGGGTCCAAAGACTCGTGACTCAACTCGTGACTCGAGACCAAGGACTCTTCAACATCCCTGCATCCCGCGCCGAGAACGAGAAAGGACCCTTGCTTCCTTTCCTCTCCCCCCTCCCCCCGTGTTGCTGAGCCTGAACCATAGCGTTAAAAGAATCTGAGATGCGGGGGCGGGGGGGGAACTTGTCGATAGACCCAACAACTGTATTTTATTAGTAAAAAATGGAACTAAAGAACAGCAGCAGTGTTGAGGGGAGGAGAGCCAGCACAGCAGTAAACAGATGCTCATGTGGAGCGTGCCAAACAAATGTCCCATAAAAGGACTGCCCAGGAGGTGGGTAGGGGAGGAAATCCCTGCCCTGCTGCCCTGCAAGCAGTTTGAATTTAGCAGCGGAAGATTCTCAACGCACGGAGATAAATACAACCACTTGCCAATGTTGAGGATATGTACGGCTGCTATTCTATAACACGCTTACCGGGCGGGGGGCGGGGCGCTGAGCGAGCAGGCGTTTCCCGGCTGCTTTGCTCCGGAGCCCCCCCCTGGAGGGAGGGAGGGCTCAAGTGGGAAGTGGGTGCGCTAAATCAGATTTTGCCTAGGGCGCCAAACTGCCTTGCACCGGTCCTGTGTATGAATGCTCCTTGAGCCTCTAAATTCAGCTAAAATACATTTTGAATCTGTTCATTCAGATCAGGCATCTTGTTATCAACAGAATATTGTCTCTAGAGGCTGAAGTTTTGTCCCACTAGGGCTTTGCCCCTTCATTAATTGTCAAGCATCAAGCAAATGAAATCCAAGTCTGTGGAGAAAAAGCAATTAGATATTTTAAGCAGTGATAAAAACACCACAAATAATCAATTTCTATGGCATTAGCAGCTACCAGGTCCAGGAAAAGTCTATAAAAGCTTGAATTTATTGCAGAACACCAGCCAGCTTACAAAGAATTGATCCTTAGTAGTATGCATAGATTGCTGGATTTTAAGAGGAATTCCTAATGATTCTTACCTTTAGTAAAGAGAGAGGGGAAAAATACCCCAGAAAAGGAAAACACAACAAGGAAAAAACAACTATGCAAAATGCCTGTTAAACTGTATTTGTTTACTTTTCATAAGCAAGCCACCAGTAAATTGTTTGAAGGAAATTAGATGTAATCTGATGCATAGAACCTCATAAAAGGGGAGCAGTTAATTGCAGTAATAACACATTTAAAAAACACATTTTTTGTTCTTATTTTTAAGATTGTTTGCCACACCTGGGGGAAAAAAAAGGGATCAGAAATACATTTCTGTATGTAATTGAAACCCAGAGCTCCTCTTTCAAAACACATACATCCCTTCATTGTGAAAGTTATTGCCAGACGGTACTTACATTCGTATTAACCTTTCCAGTACTATTTATTTATGTTAAATAATCCCACATTAGACTCTTGCTCACACTACACAAAATGAAAATGGAATGAATAACACTCATTAGAAAGACTAATTTACCTACTTAACTTAAAGACATAGCTGGGTAGCTTTGAAAATTGAATACAGAATGTTCCATGACATATTTAGGAAAGACCAATGAAAGGTGGGAGCTCCAGTTTTATGCTGATATTTAGAGAGCTGAGGGGCTCAAATGTGTCTATGAAGCTCTGGTATATGGAATTGTAAATAAGGGAGCTCTTGCATATGTGTGGCTTCATCTGTCTTTTGGAAATCCTATAGTTAGACTAGAGCTGGTGGATGGGGCTTAAATGTACGTGGATGAATGGGGCAATTTCTCTTACCAGTATTTCATATCATTCTGAATTGAGTCAGTCGTTTTCTTACTTATTTATTGGAAATGTTCGCCCGATTGGGGTGTGCATATCTTGTCATTAACAGTCGTGTGGAGCAAGGCATCTGTTGGCTCTGCCATCATATCCCCGTTTGTCCTGCCACAATCATCACACAGATCATCACACATCTGTAGTGAGCAGCCTATGTGCATACAGCAGGGTCCCCAATCCCCATATGCCCTTCCAACACATGGATGGCTGGGGCTGATGGGACATGACAGCAGGGGCACAGCCAGCAGGCATGGCTCGGTTCTCCCACTCCACATAGTTGTTAATCATGCAATTTCGATGCCTAAATAAGGCTACTGTTAGCCCATGTTTTGACAGAAGTTCTCTGAAGCAGCTTACAAACAGCAGCATGAAAATCATGAATGTAGTAAGATATCCCAAAAATCCGCAATCAACATAAAGTGTCAAATAAGAATTAGCACAGGCATAGCAAAATTAATCAGTTGAATGCTACTAACCGTGCTGGGAAGCAAAGTTTTAACTTGGACTATCCAAGCAACCAAATCCCAGTGCAGTTAGTATGGATGCATGAGAATTCATTTATGTTCGCAAATCATGTAAACATATCCCATTAGTAATCCCGAATGTGAGCAGGACAGCATGTTCTCCAAAAATGATCACAAATTCCCAAACTTCCATTCGTGCTCGGAAAAATGTGCATTTCCAGCTTTGCTGTATGGGGGTGAAAATGTGTATTTTTGATGTGCTTTTTTAAAAAATGTGCATTTTCCCCATTCAAAATATGCACTTTCCCCATTTGAATGAAACAAAAAAGAAGAAGAGTGCAAACTAACACAGGAAACGAGGTGAGCTGAGCATCAAGGTGAAAATCGCTTCTTTGCCCATCTCTAGCAGGTAGGGGGAGAACAACAACAAAATATCTCCTTTGGTGTTGCCCCTTTGGTGCTGACCTTACTGCCTGTGGTGAAGCTCGTGAACAATCGCCCAGAACCAAGTTGCTTCAGTTCCAAAGGGGTGGGGTTTGCCTCTCACTCTGCTGATGTTCTACATTACATTCCCTGAGTTTCCAACTATTTTGGCAGCGGCCGCAGCAACAAGGAGCTGAAGGTGGAGGGGAGAACATGTCAGAGTCCTCACCCTAGCCCAGCCATGCTGCTGCAGCTCCTTGTGGCCCATAGTAAGCCCAGTTTAAAACAACAACAGCAGTCAATTGTTACAGTTCTTAAGGAAGTGAGGAGGATTGGCTTGGGCATTGCTGGATTCACATCCCTGAGTACAAAATACATGTGCAACTTCATCAAGCATACAGAATGTTTGTGTGTCAAATTTAGACATGTGCCTGTTTAAAAAACGAACAGTGCAATCCTATGTATGTCTACTCAGAAGTAAGTCCCATTGAATTCAGTGGGGCTTACTACTAGGTAAGTGGGTATAGGATTGCAGCTCAAGACACACTAGATGGGAAATTTCTCAGTTTTTTAAAAAAGACATCTCATTCAACACTCACCCTGACTTCAGGTATTATTATTATTGTTGTTGTTGTTGTTATTATTTATTACTAGCATTTTTTACCTGGCGTTGCACGGGTCGTCATTTTCCTATAGGCACTATTTGTTCGAAATTCCTTAAGGTAGCTGTCCGCTGTTTGGAATCCCTTGGAATCCCAGCTCCCCTGGGGCTACCAGCTCCCCCAGGATTACACAATTAAATCCCGGGGGAGTCATTGTGCACTCCCCCGGGACTGCACAATGACATCCCAGCTCCCCCGGGACTACACAATGAAGAATTCCCCCCGGTACTACACAATGAAATCTCTGCTTCCCTCCCCCCTGGGACTATGCAACAATGTTTTCCCTGTGTGTCCCCCCCCGGACCACACAATGAAATCCCTGCTTTCCCCCCCGAGACTATGCAATGAAATCCCTGCTCCCCCCCGGGACTACATAATGAAATCCCTGCTCCCCCCCCCGGGACTGCACAACAATGAATTCCCTGTTCTCTCTCCCCCCCCGTTACTACACAATGAAATCCCTGCTCCCCCCCCCCGGACCACACAATAATGAAATCCCAGCTCCCATAGGACTACACAATGAAATCCCTGCTCCCCCCCCAGCCTACACAATGAAATCCCTGCTCCCTTTCCTCCGGGACTGCACAATGAAATCCCTGCTGTCCCGGGACTACACGAGAAATCCCTGTTCCCCTGGGACTACACAGTGAAATTCCTGCCCCCCCCCAGACTGCACAATGAAATCCCAGCTTCCCCCCCGTGACTACACAATGAAATTCCAGCTCCCCCCCCGGGACTATGCAACAATTAATTCCCTGTCCCCCCCTCTGCGGTACTACACAATGAAATCCCTGCTCCCCCCCCCAGGACCTCACAATCAAATTCCTTGCTTTCCCCCCCGGGACTGCACAACGTATTCCCCTGTCCCCCCCCAGTACTACACAATGAAATCCCTGCTCCTGCTCCTGCCCCCCCCGACCACATAACAATGAATTCCCTGCTGTCCCCCCCCCCCAGGACCACACAATGAAGTCCCTGCTCTCCCCTCCCCCCCCTGGGACTACACAATGGTGTTGCATGGGTTGTCATTTTCCTATAGGCACTGTTTTTTCAAGATCCCCCCCCCCCCTATGTAGGCCCCGGCTGCGGTTCATGTGAACATTCTGTTTGGACATAGAAAAGATTTGCATATCTGTTGCTGATTGGGCCCCTATGGCAGTGCATACCAGCATTCTAAATGTCGTTGGAGCGATTTGCATAACCGCTCCTGAATGGCCCCTGCGAGCATTCCAAGTGACACCATTGGCTCTCATCTATTTTGGGCCGTACAGGTGCGGCGAGGGTTTTTCGGAGATTTGAACCCACCAGTCTTTGTCCTTGGGTGATTGGAGAGTATGTGTGCCAAGTTTGGGGTAGATCCGTCCAACTGTGTAGGAGCCAATGCGAGGCATGCAAACGCCCACATGGACACACGTACGTACGGACAAACTTTCACATTTATATAGTAGATTATTTACAGTATTTGTATACCGCTCCACATCCAGCAGATTTTGGGGTGGTGAACAATAAAAAGACAAAAACAAATAAAAGAAACAAAAACAATACTTTGAAAACAAACTAAAATTACATTGGTGGTTGAAGAGCAGAGAAGGCTTCCCGGAATAAGGAGGTCTTCAGCAGGTGCCAAAAGCAGCACAGCGTCGGAGCCTGCCTGACCTCCAGAGTCCAGAGGCAGGGAGTTCCACAGAAATGGAGCCACCGCACTGAAGGGCCTTCTCCTGGTGGACTCCATTGGGCCAAAGGTCCATGAGGAACCACCAGGAGCATGCCATTTGATGACCTCAGTGACCAGGGAGGTTGGTATGGGAGGAGGCACTCTCTCAGGTAACCTGGTCCCAAGTTGTTTTGGGCTGTGTACACAAGTACCAGAACCTTAAACCTGACCTGGTAGCAAATAGGTTGCCAGTGCAGTTCCTTTAGCAAAGGAGTTGCATGCTGAAAAGGGGCAGCTCCCGACAATAGCGGAGCTGCTGCATTCTGCACTAGCGCCTCCAGCCTTAAGGGCAGCCCCACATAGAGCACCTTGCAGTAATACAAAATAATGAAATAAAATGAGAATTTGATTGCAGGATATTACCATCTCTTTCCAAAAGTTGCTTCCCTTTTGGTCAATCTGGGAGGCATGGAAAAACTCCTCTGTTTCCCTCACTTTTTCACTTGAGAAAATGAGGCTTCAAAATAAGATCATGAATAAAACTGCAGAAGTTAAAGCTGCAGGGAAGTTAACATTCACTTGGCCTCTTCAGTTCTGGCATTCAAGGAAGCCTTAAAAACCTGTCTTTTTACTACTGCATTTCCTTAAGTGAATTGCGTGATCTAAAGGATTTTTTCTCATGTGCCTATTTAGCTGTGCCCACTTTATGCTTACATATTCTGCCTAATGTTTTGTTGTTTCTATTTTGTGTGTGCATCACTTTGTGAGGGTTTAACCCTGAAAAGCTAGTAATGAATAATTGGAAGGTTATTTTATTTATTCATCAAATCTCTTAAATGCCTCATAAAACAGATTTTGCTAGGCATAGTACAGTTCAATTTAAAATGACAAAATAATAATAAATAATAGTAATAATAATATAAAATAACAATGATACAACAAAATCACAATAAAACAATAAAATTCAACACATAGCATAAAACCCACAGAGGCATATTCTGACATAGCATGAAATGTGGATACAAAAACCCAAATCACCATCAGGTACAAGAGGCAAAGCCACAAAAACAGTGGATCTTAAATGCTGAAAATACTAAAATGCCTCAGAGAACAGAAAAGTCTTAGCCTGGCGTCAAAAAAACAGCAATCTGGGTGCCATGGCAGGCTTCCCTACGGAGAACATTCCAGAGGCGGGGGCCACCACTGAAAAAGCCCTTTCTCTTGTTGCTGCCTCTGAGGCTTAGAATGAGGGGGCACTTAAAGAACAAATGAATGTATGGATGTGACACGCTGACGCTGCCTATGTTTGGTGGCTCAAAACCGTATGGTTTAAAAGTATGAATTCAGAGGTATCTGAGAGCCAAATTACATGTCATATTAATTGCTTAGTATGTAGCTGCAGCTCAACTTTTTTCTTTTTTCTTTACTCTAGTGTAAATACGTGTGGCCCCAATTTGGATCAGGACCACCATGCTCCTGGAAGGGAGGGTTAAACCTTCCCTCCCTAATTCCCCCCCCCATCCCCCTGCCTGCAAGATGGGGGGAAATTTGGGAAAAATGGGTGGGGGAGAGTTTAACTCTTCCCTCCCAGCACAGTGGTCCCAATCCAAATTTGGACCACATGTGCTTGCACTAGAGTAAAAAAGAAAACAAGCCTCAAATGTACATATAATACACAGTTGGTGTAACATGTAGTTTGGTTCTGAGTGGGGTAAATTAGACCACATCTCTTGGGAAAGGTTTGTTCTTCATTTAACACAAGTGTCTCTGTTGGGTTTTCACTTTTCAAAGGTTGTATCCACACTGATCATGTGAAGCCACTGGGGCTAGAACAGGGAACCTTTAGTTCTGGGTGCTGCTGCCCCATGTGGTGAGCTATTAGAATTGCAACTTGGACCATCTTCCAGGTAGTGAAGTATTCTCAAGCTCTGGACTGGCCACTGGTCACTGGTCTCTCCTGGGCAGAAAGGGCTTCCTGTTTGGGCTGGGACCTTGCCTGAGCAGCAAGTTCTTTCTGGTTCTGGTGTGGATTTCTGTGATTTCCTCAGCTCTGATTCCTAGCTTTGTTCCTTGGCTTTGACTCCTGACTCGGTCCCTCAGTTCTGGTTCAATCACTGACTTCTGGCTCACCTCTGCCTATGAGCTGCCTATGGCTCAGCCCTGACAGATCACAACCATACAGCAGTATTTAACAGTTAAATGCAAGAAAAGCATTTTTAATGTGGTCATGTATGTAACAGAAGAATAAACTATTACTGTATGATAGGGAGAGTGAAGGATGAGTCTCTTGCCTCTGTATTTCTCCCTTTCCTTGCCCCGACGGTCACTCTATAATACCAGTGCTGTGTACTTCCAGGGGCCAAGACAAGCAGCACCTTGCCTATTCCTCATGGACAGGAAAGGCAGGTGCTCCCAGTCCTCATTGCCTAGTCAAATGAAGGGACTGAAGTTGTTGTCCATCTTCTTGACTGCTGAAAGCAGGAATTCTGCTACCTCTTTGCAGCAGTCAAGGTGCCCCCCCCCATTTTTTTGGTCCAGGATGGCAGTAGAAGGCAGTGGGTTAGGTTTAGCAGTACTTCCTAGGTTAGTAAGAGTTAGGGTTAGGGTTGGTAAGATCTCTTGGGAGATGATCTGATCTGATTGGTTCTATATGGAACCAATTACCTAGGGAGGTGGTGAGCTCTCCCACTCTGGAGGCATTCAAGGTGAAGCTGGATGGCCATCTGTCAGGGATGCTTTGATCAGGATTCCTGCATTGAGCAGGGGGTTGGACTTGGACTCGATGGCTTTGTAGGCCCCTTCCAACTCTACTTTTCTATGATTCTATGAATGTACAGGCAGTCCCCGAGTTAAGAACGTCCGACTTACAGACAGCCCATACTTAAGAATGGAATTCTGGGTTCCCCGGCACTACGTTGTTTACGTAGAGTACATAGCGTACTGTAGTATACTACGCAATCTGAGTAACTTACACAATTTGCGTAAATGCCAATTTTAATGTATAGAACGCTATGCTGTTCCGACTTACATACAAATTCAACTTAAAGATATTCTTAAGAACGGATCTCGTTCATAACCTGGGGACTGCTTGTATTCACACATTGGAAAGTATGAAAAATGCATATGCGGTTGGATCCAGATTTAGTCAGACTTAGAGTAGAGACTTTGAAATTCATGGTCCTTAATTTAATCATGACTAATTAAGTCATGACTAATTAAATCATGGATTTCAGTGGGTCTATTCTAGGTATGACTGAATCTGGATCCAACCTCTAACTTTTTAGTGAGTGCGTGTGGGGTGTGTGTGGGGGTGGGAATGACTAAAACCATATCAAATTCATTAAATCCTTGCAGTAGTGAAATGTTCAGTAGGGGTGCTGATAAAAAAACAGCCCAACTGACTGAATGCAAATGAGACAGTAAAAAACAACCCAACAACTGTTTGGGTTATGGCATATTTACTCAATCTGTACATTAGCTGTAGCCCCACACATGCGAGCACTCATATATATACTCTCGCAGCAGTGGCAGTGGAACCTGACAACGGCTCTTGGCATGCGATCATAACATTCTCTGGCACCCTCTCAGAATGCCATGTGGAGCTATTTGTACAGTTAGGCAGAGACCCCGCAGCACAGGAAATACCATCGGAAGTACTGCTGACCCTGCATGGCCTTCAGTTCGACTCTGCTTCCCTACTTATCACTGGCCCGAACTCAAACACAATCTCTGGAGAAAGCAAATCAATTGAACACATGTTTGGTCTGAAAAATGCCATTTTTGGAAGACGCAAAGATATTCCCTTACACCAGAGCATTTTCTTTGCCCTGAAGATTTGTCAAGTGCAATTGAATGCATGCACATCACAGGGCATGCCGGTGCCAGAAGAAAATAATTTCAATGTGTCCTTTAGTACTTCGATAAAATACAGGCAGGCAGTGTTGAAACAAGATGCCCCGTGAAAGTCCCAAACACTCTGGCATGCTGCATTTCTTCCAGGAACGCTTGGGATGGGGCCAAATCAGCAGGTTTTGTGTAAGAACCAAGAGAGTAACTGCATCAACCTTTTCCCTTGTCTCCCAGACAGTTGTTTTTAAGCGGAATAATTGATGTCTCTCTCTCACACAGGGACATCTTGGAAAAGCCATCTATTGTTATTCTGTGTAGTTAAGTTCTAAAGTCATATGATACACAAATACATTACAAATGGACCCATTAATATATTTGCTTTGCTGCCATTCTTTGCATGCCATGTGAATCCAAAACATTTCAGAAATATATCAGGGATTAATTATTGGCACAACTATCATTTTTGTTGCTTAGTTCTTGGAGATGATTTTCCATTGTACTTTTTATTTTATTTTTTATCATGGCATCCAGATTATGTTATATGTTCCCCAGAGCAGTTTGGCTCATTACCCGCTTTTCAGCGGGTGTTGAAAACAGTATTATTTTGGCGGGCATTTTAAAGTTAAATTTCCTGCAACTGGTTCTTTGCTCTCCTGTTTCTGCTGTCCCCCCCCCCCCAATGTTTTGGGCTTCTTGTTTGATTATACTTTATATTGTTTTGTTATACTGTTTCATTTTAAGATGTAGGGGCCTTAAGTGGCTATTTCGCCTAGAAAGGTGGGAACTATTTGTTCTAAGGCAGCATATAAATAACATAAATAAATAATATAACTAATGAATTAGGAATTATCATCTTCTATACTTGCTGAATGTGTGCGTGTTTTATTAGCTCCCTCTCACAGCCAAAATTCCTGTTGAGGACAATTTGGGATTGGAAGATTATTATTTTTGTTGTTGTTGGAACTTTTCAATAAATGAACTCCTCCCAACTTTGCACTAGGTCAGCGTTATGCAGACTGTTTTGAATGGATAAGGTTTCCTACAGTTCTGACCACCATTGCTGAAGGTAAACTCAAACTGTGAAGGTCAAACTCCCTGCCTCTTACTGAAAGTATACAGAGACTGTATCGGAGTCAGATACCACTCTAATGCCAGAGTACTCTGACAAATCTGAACAGCCTGCAACATTTTAATCACAACACTATGAACATTTTTTGCAGGATGTATAAAAAATAAATAACATGGTACATAGTGAGGAAGTTGGCAGTAGTGGAGCGGGAAGAGAGAGAATGCATTTTTCTAACGCATTTTCTTCGCATTGCCAATTTATATCTGTATAAAAAGCTTTGTACAACTGCATGCAACCAGGAGTGTCAGAAAGGCAACATTTGCATCGAAAGGTCAAAGGCCTCTTATGGATAAATGCTTTGATACACAACCCTGTCACTTAAAATTAAAGGGAATTATACAGCTTAAAAAAAAACCCCAAAACAAAACAAAAAACTGAATGGGAGAGTGGTAGTGCTCAACTTTTTCAGCATTCAATATAAAACTAGAAAACGAGCAATACATTGCTGGGGTGTTTCAGTACTTCCCGTTGCATGAATTATTATTTTTATTAACATCGTTTATTAGTGCGTGGACAAGGAATTTTTTTTACTTGATAGTTTGTTGTGTTTTTAAAAGACAGTGTAAAACTCTCCTGGCAAACAGTTGTTTACAGTGCGCTTTTCAGCACAAAGCTGTTTTAAAGCTCAATTGTGCATTTTGCAGATAAAGTGGGAAAACTAACTGAAGGCTGTATTGTAAGCAGTGGTTGCCGTGGAAACCCCAGTTTCAAGAGCTGGTTCTCCATTACCACTTAATTTAGGCTTCCTAATTGCATTCCACTAAATCGGTAGCGACAATATCTGCAGAGCAAAACTGCATGCCCAGTCTAGCGCAAACCTCTTTGAAACAAGCTTTTTGAAAGCCAGGAGCTATAAAAACTCAGCATGACGCGGAGCATATGAGAAACCTGTAGTTCAAATGTACTGCTGCTTGCTTTCTCATCCTTAGTAACTTCAGTGTGCTCCACACCAATCTATTAGTTCAGTCTACCTTAAAGATCATAAAGCTCTGCCAAGTGGAAACTCATCTGTCCACCAACACATTGGTGCAAAATAGATTTAATTGTACTCCCAACCCAGTATCATGTCCATCTTATTTTACTACACGCCAGCAGGTAGCCTGCACAGAGACTCACTTTTCCTTGAACTGCCCTTGCTCTACAGTGCGAGGAGAACAATACTTCCTCAGTTTAAATTATTTGCCACTGTTCAGCTGTGTAGCAAGCCAGACCGCCCATCTGTGGCCTGAAGAGAGCCTTGTCAGAACCACTAGACATAAAAGCATTCCAATTATCGACCACACTGCTTTAATAGAGGAGGCAACTAATATGATAGTGTAAGTGATTCTGCCAGTGAGAAGCTCTCCGTCACTGTCAGATTAACACTTCAGTTAAACTCCTGTAAATCAGTCACATTATGCAGTTGCTCGAGGAATAAACACAGGCCCATTATGCTTAAAATTCCAGAGGGCTATCCCCTCAAATAGGAGCTATACTGGATGTTCTATTAATCTACATTTCATGTCATGTTTATTATTCCGCAATTACTAATGTGGGCATTGTCGGAAAGATTTAAGTTGTTTATGATTAGGTTCTGAAAGGGATGCACAAATGTATCCTGGAACCTTCTGGAGAGCTGAAAACTAGGGTTCCAGTCCTCTGTGAGTATGTCCCATTCAACTCAGTTGGACCTACTTCCAAGTAAACATGTGTAGGACTGGACTGTATAGGTGGAAGGGGTTATGGGGCTGGATGAAAACATACATAGAATTCTCTCCTTCTTTTGCGCTCTCTCTCTCTCTCTCTCTCTCTCTCTCTCTCTCTCACACACACACACACACACACACACACACACACAGGGCCGGCGCTACCGCTAGGCAGACCCAGGCGGCTGCCTAGGGCGCGTGGCGGAAGAGGGGCGCAGAAACGGTGCGCTCCTTCCTCGCCGCCGGCGCGCTCCTGCCCCGCCTGCCGCCTCCGCCGCGCCTCCCCGCCCGCCGCCTGCCGCCTCCGCTGCACCTCCCCCTCCCCGCACGCGCGCGCCCGCACGCCCGCCCGCCCGCCACCTACCTACCTACCTACCTACCTTTGCATTGTTTCCGGAGCCCTGCCGGCGTTGTTTTGGTGGAGGAACCAGGGCAACAGGGCTTAAACAGCCCTGTTGCCCTGGTTTCCCCGTCCCGGCAAAAAAAAAAAAAGTGCTCTGCTCGGGCAGAGGCTCGCCAGGTGGAATGGAAAGTGAAACTCACCTCCGGAGCGGCTCGAGGGGGGGAGGAGGAGGAGGAGGAGGCGGCAGCCCAAAAGGGGAGGCGTGGGTCTGGCTAGAGACCAGCGGGGCACAAAGAAGGGGGCGCCTCTCTCCCGTGGGGGGGGGGGGCTAGGGCTTTCGCACTGCTTGTTTACTCTGGAGTGCCACTCTTTGTTCACTCGCTTTTTATTTATTTATTATTAATTTTAAACGTTGAATTTTCCAAAAGAAAAAAGAAAAAAATGTCGGAGGCGGCGGCGGCGGCGGCAGCAGCAGCCAGCAGGGGGGGGGGGAAGGTAGGTGGTGGCGGCGGCGGCGCGGGGGGTGTTGCAGAGCAGGGCTGCTTTGCTCCGGAGCCCCCCCACGGCACGAGAGGGGGGGCGCTAAATATAATTTGGCCTAGGGTGCCAAACAGCCCTGCACCGGTCCTGCACACACACACACATTTGACAAAGTAAGCCAGCTAAACATAGACTCAATGGCAACTCTCCTTCTTAAAGCACTTAAAAGCTGAAAACTTCAGTCTCTTTGAGCACAAGCCCTCCCACTAGCAAATGGTGAAGTGCACCTCCTACCTAATCCAGTGGTTAAAGCAAATTCTTGTATTATGTACCAGATATACATTGTATGTGTAAATAAGTGGCAAACTATTGCTTTTGCAGCCTTTTACTTTGATTCACTCCCACCAGTGTTTACAAAACAGTCTCAAATCATACGACCCTTTGATTAGTGTTCAAGGCATCCCCCCATGTTCCAGCCTGGCTTCTCTTTCTAAATTGGCTTTGCAATACCAGTGTGTGTGTGCGTGGGCGCGCGCGCACACACACACACGTACACGCCATACATTGCTTACGGATTTTCAAAGGAGCTCAGCGCACTGTTCTTACATGGAATAGCCCAGGATCTCATTGTTCACAGTCAGAGTAGATCACACTGGATAAAGGTTCTGCGCAGTTGCCCTGCTCAGATAACCACTGCAGGTTCTCAGCCACAAGGACTAAGTGGGTAATTCAGTGCAGTACTGAGCAAGGCCCAGCTCCACAACCTGTTTTAAATGCCAGAGCTAAATCCTGGAATTTGTAGAGTCATAAAAGGTGAATGTGTCTCTAGTCATTTGTAAAATGCCTTTCTCTCAGTAGTGCAGTCAGTTCCCACCTATCTGGAATTAAGACAGAAGGCTCCTGGGTAAACTTGGGTCTTCAAGGCAAGCTTGTGCCCAGAATCGATCCTACCCTGCCAAAATGATTAATTAATTATATTTATATCCTGCCTATTTTCCTGCAAGGAACCCAAGGTGGCTTACATAATCCTCCTCCTCTCCATTTTATCCTCACGACAGCCCTGTGAGGTAGGTTAGGCTGGCCCAAAGTCACCCAGTGAGCTTCGTGGTCGAGTGGGGACTAGAACCCCAATCTCTTGAGTCCTAGTCCAACGCTCTAACCACTATGACACACTGGCTGTGCACATATTAGTGCACATTAGTGCATATCATTTGCTTGGAATGTAGTTTGTCTTTTCCAGATGTGGACAACTGTGTAAATCCCCAAAATCGTGAATCCACAAATATGCACTTGTTCAAAAAAACATGTCCCCTGGTCACCTGGATGAGCTAATGGTGTCAGGAAAAACTAAGAGCTTAGATTTGTTAGGCACTGGAAACATTTTGGGTTGGTGTTGGGGGAAGCCATACAAAGTGATGGGCTCCATTTGAACTGTAATGGAAGTGAGGCAGGTGGCTACCAGGAGGAGGGCCTTTTCTGCTGTGGCACCCTGGTTATGGAATGAGTTCCCCAAAGAGGCTCGCTTGGCACCTACATTGTACTATTTCCGGCGCCAGGTGAAGACCTTTCTATTGTCCCAGGCATTTTAATAATTTAAATCATTTTAATCATCTTAATCATTTAATCTTGTAGTTGTTTTTAACTCTGTTATTGTAACTGCTGCTGCTAGCTTTGCTGTTTGTTTTTAATCTGTGGTTTTAAATTTTATATTTATATTGTATTGTATTTTATGGTTTTAACTGTTGTAAACCACCAAGAGAGCTTCGGCTATTGGGCGGTATAAAAATGTATGAAAATAAATAAATAAATAAATAAAAATAAATAATGGAACCAGACTGCTGGTGCTTAACATCCAAAAGGTTGTAGAGCATCTTCTAAAGAAAGTTCTGGCAGGTGCTGGTTGAGGGGGCATCAGGTTCAGGAGGTTTCATCCCTTACAGATGACATTCTAAACTTTCTGTGTCCTCAAAGTGGAAGATAGGGCAGAAGGGGACAATGAACACATGGAAACTAATGTGAGTGAATCAAAAAGACTAAAAGGTCACAGGAGAGATAATTCACAATGATGATATTTAAAGGGGGACCACAAGATATAGTTTATGTGCTAGTACTAGAAGCTTGAGAGCAAAGACGCATGAACGCCTGGTATTAAAAGTGAATAGAGCAGATACAGTGAGCGTATTAGAACCCTGGTGACATAATGTTAATCAATTAGATACATCTACTTCTGGTAATAAAATCTCCAGACAGGACAGTGTAGGTCATGTTGGCGGTATTGTTGCATGCTTTATGTGTCAACGAAGGCAAGAGAACAATAAATTAGGAATTTAAAAACAAAGCAAATTTATCCACATAATCTTTCTTTCTTTCTTTCTTTCTGATATTTTATTACGGGTTAAAATACCCAGTCATATACAGATGTATGATCACTCACTTCCTTTGACTGAAGGTTTGAGGATGATCTTGAGATGCAGAAAGAAATCAGGTATGCAGCCAAAATAGAAAACTTGATGGTGTGAATCCTTTCCTGTTCTAGTGCCCCTGCTGATTATATCTCCAGATAAAGGACCAAGGCTGATGTAGTTGGATCGCCCAATGATTTTACTGAAAAAACAACTTCAAAGGGGCTTCAGATTGGATCAGTGCAGCAATGTTTGAGAGAGGAAGTATAACCCAGAGGTGGTGTTAGGGGGCGGCCCACTAGGGCTGGAGCCCCGAATCTCTGAGAGGCCATCTGCTGTTCATGGGTACTTGCTGAAAGAAAGGTACAGCCTACAGGGGCCCTGATGATCTCTGTTGCATCTGATCCCCCTTAGCTGGCTTTTTGCCCACATGTGCTTCACCTACTTGCCCCCCCCCCCGAATCTTTCTGCCTGAGGGTTTTTATCTGAAATCAAATGTGCCCCTCTCCCCTGTCCATACATACCCCTTTTACAAATAGGGGTGTCCTTAGGGGACAGGGTCCATGACAGACTTCAGAGCATATGTCAATTAGCATATGCAAATTTGTGTATTATTTTCTTTTGTCCTATGGGCCTGAGCCCCGGATCTTTTCGGTACCTGGCACTGCCCCTGGCGTAATCCATTCTCCTATTATTTTCCTGATCTAAATGCTCTCCAAGTTTCACTGGGGAAAAACTCTGGTAAATTTTCTACTCCTGCTTGCAACATTTAGAATGGCTTACTGTGCAGATGGCTGCTGTTGTGCAGAGAGTGTCCACATTACCAGTTGTGGTAGCTATTAAAGGAAGTTAAAAAAAACACACCACAGCCCTTTCCCCTGCAATGGCATCTATCTGCACAGTAAGCCATTCTAAACACTGCAGTTGTGGTGGGGTGGAGAACTCACCACTGCCAGGGGGATGCCATTTTTCACGGAATTCCCGTGGCAATTATAATATGTGCTTTAGTCTGACATTTCAGTGACCTTATATGCGCCAGACCTATATTCCCCCTGGGATTTGGTCTTGACAAGGGTGACTCTCTGGGCTAAACTAGATGTGACCTTAATGTGCACATTTTTTTGTTCTGTTCTGTAAACAGCAGTTGAGGGGAAGCCTGAGCAACCTTGGAACCAGGCAAAGTGGAGAGGGGAAGTATAGCTTTCTCTCTCTGACACCCCCCTAGCAAAGAAATCCCATCTCTGAAGCTGCTATTTGCATTTCAAGGGAAGCCTCCATTGGCACCTATGAGAACATCCCTTGAAATACAAGGCGCTTTAGAGAGATTATTTTCAGGATTTGGCCAGGAGAGACAGAGTTAAATTGCCCCTCTCCACCCCTGCCCCATACGGTCCCAAAGCTGTTCAGATTTTGCCCTGGCTATTTACAGAACAAAAAAAATGTACATGTTAATTAATTGCATTCACGCAATGCCTGTCTGATTTTGCACTCAGCCCAGCTCATAGCACCTTCTCTTTGGATAGGGCACTGAGCTCAAAGCAGCCTCCTGCAACTTGGAGCCCTCCAGATGTGTTGGACTACAACCCCCAGCATCCCCAGCCAGTGTGGGGATGCTGGGATTTGTAGTTTGACACATCTGGAGGGCACCAAGTTGGGGGAGGCTTCCTTAAAAAGGAAGGAATATTGTGGGACTGCTGAAAACAGAAGTGGTAGAAAGATGTAATGACTAGAAGGAGCAAAGAAGAAGGAGGAGGAGGAGGTGAAAAAAACAAATCCCAAATATTTCTTTTTGAAGGAATGATTTGGGAAGAGCATTTGGGTGAGGGGCACTTTCATATGCATATTCTAGCCTTCACTTCTATATTTCATATTCTTTCAAAACCAATACATAAATACATATTTGGTTAGATTCTTTTTTCCCATTGGGGGCTCTCTACCTTTTCCTAATAAATAATAACTGAGGAGGATGAGTGCCAAAGCCCAGACACGTGCTGAGCATAGGACATGGAATAGCTTGTCCTGGCTCAAGCTCGGGGGCAGCAGCAGCAGCCCACAACAGCTGCTCTCACGACTGTGCTGCCAGATGGTTTTGTGGACACCCATTTCCCCTGCTGCCTTGCTCTTCTCCCGCTGGCTTGCTCCTTCTAGGTGGAGTGCCAGATTTGTGTCTAACGTCAGGGATTTGTAAGAGCAGAGAGCAGCGTCGATAATTTCAGGGACTCTGCAGCATGCATAAAGCACCAATATGTTTCTGGGAGGAGCAGTGCAAATCAGCTCTTCTCTTCATTTATACACATACATATGTGGTCTCCTTCTATCAAAGAAATAACTGCAGTGTGAATAGACCAGTGGGAGGTGTGCAGAGGTGTTGATAACAAAGGTCCCTGTGCTCCCATTGACTGCAGAGCAGGAGGGGTACAGAGGAATGGAGGGAAAACATGATTAAAAGAAACACAAGTCTTCCCAAAGGCAGCAGAGCCAAAATGGCACACTTCCTTTTCTCCTGAGCTCTTGGATAACCTTCCATGGGGAAGAATGAGCACTTGGCTTGCCATAGGCTTTGAGGGAACGGTATCAGGGCAAGGAGGGAGCCAGAAAGCTACTGTTATGTTCAGTGCATCTTTCCCAGTGGCTGGCACGTTTCCCGGTGGATTGCCTCAATGGGAATTAACAAATGTAAACACTTCCAAGAAGTCCGGAGAAGAGATGGCTTTTCATTCTTCAGATGGAGAGCAAGAAATACGATAGGATTTGAATGTAAAAGAAATCTAATGTGCTTTTATAAGTAATCTCAAATATAAAAGTCTCATATTTGTGGGATATTTAAAAGTGCAGTCAAAACCAATAGCTCATGTTTCACCAGTTAGTTGGATGAAATGGTTAAGACCACTGGTATCTTCTAAGGTGGATTCCCTAGAAGATACTCAGTGTATGTTTAGCTGAGCCTCAGCAGGAAGTGGGCATAGCTCTCAGCTCTTCTCTTCCTGCTGAGACTCTGAATGTGTTAGTAAGAGTAGTTGCCTCCACGTTGTTATACGAACTGCAGCATGTAACCAGAGTTGCTGGTCTGAACTCCACAAGTTCAGACCCCAAGTATTTCCAAATGTACCTTTACCAACTGTAAGAAACGCTTTTAAGTCTGTCTGAATGAAACTGCATAATCTGAGTGAGTAAATGTTATTTTTAACTTTTACAAGACTGTGTCTCTGATTATTGTTTTGCGGGAGAGAAAAGGGGGCAAAACCAGGGAAATCCAGTCTGCCTTAAAGCATCCTGGGTTACCAAATGCTAACTGGCTAACACTAGCCAAATCTAAGCTTCTTTTAAGCTGAAAAGGGACTCTACTAATGTGAGATAGGAAGGATAATATTCAACAATATATCCTCTCCTAGCATCTTTTTCAAGTCCCAACAATATTGACCAATTGAGAATTTATATTGGCTTTCTCAATGGCATCATCCTCATCAAACAGTACATATTCTGGGTTGGTGTTTTTTGTTTTTTTTTTAAGAGAAACGTGATAATCATTTGTGTTATGGTAGTAACTGTCACACAATCACACCACTGATTGGCCAGGTGTCTTCTATTGTCCTGGACCATCTAGTATTTTAAGACTCCATCCAAGGCATGTTCGGGTTCCAGCTTGATCTGTAAATATCAAAGATTCTGGAGAGATGCTGTGTGCATGTGCATAATTCGTGTGTGTGTGTGTGTGTGTGCGCTGTTGTTCTTGTTTTTGGCGGAGAGCACCCAGTCAGTCACAAGCTGCTGTGGTTGTGTGGTGGGGCTGCTGCTGCTGACCACTTTTGTACTAGTGGCAATGGCAGCACTAGTGGCAATGGCAGCTGTGCACTATTGGGCTGAGGGTGGGTGGGAAGAGGGAAGAGGAAGTGAGGAGGAGCGAGAGTCATTTGAATTTTCCAGGGGCATATAGAGGCTGCATCTGGCAAGCAAGCAGCTGAACTACCACCCATTGGCTAGCTCACCTCATAGTAAGACCCCCCCCCCAATCTTTGCTACATGTTTAAGAGGAGCTTTGGGCCAGTGGAGCATTGAGGAAGCCCCCAAGAAGAGCTCTTCCCGCCCCCCCCAACTCACAGGAATCACCATTAAGGCTGCAATCTTAAACCTAGTTTACAGTAAATCCCACTGAAGACAAGCAGGGCTGGTAGCAGCTGCAGCGGCAAGGGGTGGGTGATTCTAGTACATCACACACACCTTTCTTCTACTCCAGATGAGTGGGGATGATCTAATTCCCACCCCTGTAACTCTCTCTCTCCAAAATCCAGCTGTAATTCAAGCGATCACCACCCGAAAGACATAAATTAGGGATAAATCAATTGACAGGGATTATTTGGAATGATCTGGGAGTGGGGTGCAAATTAATAGAAGAATAGCTTTGGGGCGATTTGGATAGGAAATTTGCTTGCCATCGGTAAAATTTACATTGAAACAATTATTTCCGAATTTTTATATATACACGTGAATTAGCATGTGGGAATTTTCTGCACATGCATCCTCTTTGTTGGTGGTGCAACTCCACTTTTTTGGCGATCCATCAGTGGTTGCCCCATGCTCTGTGCAGCAACAAATGATTTCTCATCAAAAACATGTACCATTGCAGGGCAATCAGACAAGGTCAGAGTTAATTGGATGGAATAGCTACCTCTACAATTCCAAACCTTTCATGTTTTCACGGGAGTCTCCCAGTATATATTTTAAGAGTGACCAATAAAGACAACCACCCCAGTCCAGCAATAGCCATCCATGCACAGGGATAGGCCAACAAGAAGAACTGTGAAGGCTGGGCTTGCAGCTCCCACCTCTAATCAAGCTTCATCTGCATCCAGGGCGATGTACACATAGCTCAAATTCAGTGATCAGTGATGGTGCCAGTCATCTGTTTACAAGCTGGAAGGGGTGCAAAGGGCCAGATCCAGTGCCTTTGCTTTCCTTTTTCTTGAGACAGTGATCAGTGCCATTACCGATCAAGTGGGTAGGCCTGCAAGTGCGCAGGTCCAGGTACTGGATGAAGGTTTGTTTTTGTTTTTTTGTATTAAGGGCTGGGATATATATATAGTTGGATTAAGGCCATATACTTGCATGCTTGTTTCAGTTTAGTAGACTGTTAGAAATTTACACAAGAATCTAGCATTTTGGGGATTAAACTTCTTCTGGGGTTTTGTTCTTGAACAAGCTACTATTTCAGTGAGGGCGGCATTTTAATCATAGTGAGACTGGCATAATTGCTGGAACTTTATACCAACATAACATATCCATCCATGCATCACATCAATGGCAACTTTAGAAGGTTTCTTTCATCAATGAAGATGTAGGCTAGGAAGTGGTAACACTGCCAAGATAGAGGTTGTCAGGGAACGGTTACGGATTTGACTATGTTCTGACGGAGCAACTATTGTCATCTCTGAGTGGTGAACTGAATTGTTAGGAAAACTGAGAAGCATAGGCTAGTTCAAACAATGAGAGTGAAACTTTAATAGTGAGAAGAAATGGTGCACTAGCGACATGGACCATTTCAGAGAGTCCTGAGCCATAATTAGGGACCTACTGGGTTAGATAATCTTAAAATTCATAGGAAAGGGCATATTAAGTCTGAGGAGCCCTGGAGTTTTGTTACAAGTAATTTTTTGGATGCCATCCAAATTTCAATCCTTCCATGCATTTTTTTGAAGCAGGAGCTAGATCAAGGCTTAATGAGTATGTGATGTAATTACTTCTCCTAGCATTGGATTTATGCCATATACTCAGTTATAGATGCCAAGCTCTACTGTGGAATCCCTTCTCTGTGTAGTGCCATGACTACTGTTGCACTGATTGTTGTATCATTGCCCAAAAACAGCTTGAAAGTCAGCAGAGTGTCTGCTCGTTATCCGCAGGCTTAAGATCTACTGCTTGGTCAATCGGATGAAATGAGAAGTCTCCGCAAGTGTTAACAAAACAGCAGTAAATATCTTTATTATTATACAACTTCCATCTGCGAATATCTTTTCTCATAGTTTTGAACCAGATATTTAAATAGTTTCACTAGCTTAAATTTCTCCCCAGCTCATTTTCCAGCCACTCCATTAAACTTTCCTGTTGTCTGGCCAAAACAATTTAGTAAGGAATAGATTCTATAGTTATTTCTTTAATGAGGCTTTACTTAACTCTTGGATGTTACTTTCCATGCTGAGTCTGCAAGACAAATAGAAAGGTAAAATGGACTGAGCTACTGATTCTACTTCATTGTCATCTTGCTCATTGGAGACTTAAGGTCAAGTCACATGGCCACATTGTATATGGCGGAGTGAGTTCCCTTCGCTCCATACTGACTGCATTCAGTCAGTCAGTCAGGCGATCACTCGTGACCGAGTAAGATTGTCTTCCAGGATAAAAAAGAAAATTTACAAAAAGGAGATTTTAAAAGGAGGAAAATTCTAAAGAAAATTGTGTAGACTCTAGCGATGGGTCCGTAAGTGACTGTGGAGGCCAATTCTAGATCCACATAGCTTCCCACAGTGAGGACACAGGTTACCAGATGGAAGATGGTCCTGTAAAGGATTCATTTGACGTGCTTTTCGCTTAGCACGTTTCTCCCTTTCACCTTGCACTCGAGCTTCTTCAAAGTCCATAGAACCTTTGTGAAAGGCCAACCTCCAGTTAGATCGTTCATGGGCCAGAGCTTCCCAGTTTTTGATGTTTCTATTGCATTTTTTTAGATTAGCCTTAAGAACATCTTTAAACCTCTTATATTGACCACTGATATTCCGCTTTCCATCCTTGAGTTGCACTGGATGTGTTCCCTGGATCACAAGCATACATCGCGATTTTGCTCACACTTATTAGCCCTCTTTAGGAAGATTTGCAGCAGCATTCAAAGAGATTAGGTTGGATCCAGATTCACAATGGGCAACTGTGCTGACGGAAGTGGGCTTCCCCACCCCTCCTTCGCACAACAGGCGCTCCACCCCCTGAAAATGTTACACAGAGACCCTGCTGAATGGGGTGAGCTGGGGTGTGGGAAGGTGGGATAGTCCCCAAAACATCGATGGAGGGACCTCCTGCAAGCGGAGCACTCACTCAGAGGTCCCTTTCTCTCGCAGAAGTCAGATCCTGGATCCAAACCATCATTTCTTAAATTAATTCAAATTTCACATTTGTACAATCTGGTCAGGAAATGAAAATACCTAGCAACCCAGAGGATGAGCAGGTGAATTGGCCCTGAGTATGGTAACGATAAAAGTAGAAAGGGACAACAGTGGACGCACATAGAGGGACAGATCATCATCAGGCGATCACTCGTGACCGAGTAAGATTGTCTTCCAGGATAAAAGGAGGAAATTCTAAAGAAGATTGTGTAGACTCTAGCGATGGGTCCATAAGTGACTGTGGAGGCCAATTCTAGATCCACACAGCTTCCCACAGTGAGGACACAGGTTACCAGATGGAAGATGGTCCTGTAAAGGATTCATTTGACATGCTTTTCGCTTAGCACGTTTCTCCCTTTCACCTTGCACTCGGGCTTCTTCAAAGTCCATCGAACCTTTGTGAAAGGCCAACCTCCAGTTAGATCGTTCATGGGCCAGAGCTTCCCAGTTTTCGATGTTTATATTGCATTTTTTTAGATTAGCTTTATGAACATCTTTAAACCTCTTATATTGACCACCGATATTCCACTTTCCATCCTTGAGTTGGGAATAAAGTAATCTGGATAATGTTTGGACAGAGCCAGTTATCTTTTGGTCAATGAAGAGGCCTCAGTACAACAAAGTGTTAAGTGTCCTTAAACCCATTGCAACTAATGGGCTTATGACTGCAATACTATGCACACATACCTGTAAGTAAGCCCCACTGAACACCGTGGGGCTTACTTCTGTTCTGAGTAGACATGTATAGGTTTGTACTATAAATGTGTTTCCAAATAAGATTTGCCATATGCTGAATCATGTTGCCTCATTACTCTTCAATCTTTATGAAAGGGGAGGGAAAACCTTTTAATTGTATAACTTAATTGTTTAATTAGGGGCCATTACTGTAAGCATTCCAGTCTCTGCAAAATATATGTCAAGGCATTATTGACCTGCACAATGGAACACACGGCTATATCAGACTATGTGGAATTGTGGAAATAAAGGTTAAACACCCGAGTTCTTCTCTCTCTCTTTGCATATGCGCATTTGGACACAGACTAATTGTATTGTCCATTGCAGTCTCCCAGATGTACACTTCCTGCATGTTCTCAGAAAGCAAAGTATTCCATTTACAAAGTTTACATTCTTGCAGACTCCAAAGCTACTGAAGTCGGTAACGTCAAGTCGATTTTGGTTTGTAGTGCTCTTCAAGGTCTAAACATAAAGGAATGTTTGAAGAAAATCACTTTGGAGGCTTTCAAGTGATGAAGGTTTAAATCTAGACTCTTCTGTGAGAAGGTTCACAGGTCAGAAACAGGGAGAAGAATGTTTAACATGTCATGAACAGCAGCACATTTTCAAAAGATTATACCTGGATGACTTGATAACCAGGGGCTTTTAAGGGATGAAAAATACACACATATCCATATCACCATCCAGCTTTAGTCATTTTAGACAATGATCATGTTTGGTTTTCTTGAGTCTCCTCTTATCTAATTCAATTTTTCTTTGACAATTGATATTTTATGATATTTTCTGGTTTATATTGTGATTTATTTTAAAGTCAACCACCTTGAAGTCATCAGTATATAGATCATGTTGCCCCAAAATTGATGTACGGTATTATGTTGGGTAAAAAATAATAATCTTAAAAATAATGTCACCCAATCCCCATTTACTACCTCTCAACTCATCTAAATACATAGTCATTTAAGCAATCTCAGTAGTTCTCATCTAATGGTCCTCTATCATATGTGATTTGATGTTGTACCCACAGAACAGCTGTTCATCTCACACAATCCATTATGTGATCCTGCTGCATGTAGAAAGCAATAGCAGATCTAGTGCGTTGCTTTCCATCTGCAGAAACCCAGACATGATCTTGCATGCACAAGTGTTGAAGGAATCTCATGCAAATGTAAGAAGAGATCTGCGGATAGGTTTCCATGTACCCCTTGATGTGCACACAGAAACACCCATAATTGCAACACATAGCATAAGGCCAGTCTATCTGAGCATCTGCACCTTAATCCTGGGGAAATGTGCAATCATCTACTTCTAAGTCCTGTGTGTGATGCACTGCTCCCTTTCCCACACAGGTATCTCCAGATTTAGCCCCATATCTTCTTCCTCACACTCACTACCTCTTACCTGATCAATGTTTCAGGATGTTTACCCCTGCCCTGAGAAACTTTGGCAAGCCTTATGAAACTCTTTGTCTTCCCTTGAAATACCTAAAATGTTTCTCCTGAGGAGGAGCACCCCCTCCCCTGACACATGCACACCAATTTGCACTGAATTTTGCTTTAGGCGAAATCATTGACCACATCAGTGTGTGTGCAGAAATTCACTAACAAATTTTGCCATTCTTTGAAAGGTCTCAGATGTTTCACCTTAAGATGAACCTCTGCATTTGTTTCAAATTTCACTTGAATTTTGGTGCCAAACCCTAATTCTATTCCAAAGTCTGGCTTTTTGAAAAGCTCATTTGGAAAGTGCCTGATGGTTAGATATCTGCACTTCATCAGCTGTTAATAAACAAGATAGTAGAAAGCCATTTTCTCTTAGGAGGAAATGGGATGAGATGGTGCAGTCACTTTTGTTTAATCAAGCATCTGCCCCATTTCATATATAAAGTAGAGGGATGGGGTGGTCTACATTTAACATTAAACGGAGCATGCAGGGTGAAGCTAAAGGGCCCAGATAAAGTCCTGAAAACTGCAGAGGCCAGTGAGACGCAACACGGAGGGCGCCCAGGGCAAGTGTCTGGATTGTAATGAGACAACACACAAGTCAGCAAAAGAAGGGAGGAGGTTAGTAAGTCCTGTATTTATGAATAAAATTGGAAAGGATTGACCTTTGTAAAAAGTTGACTCTGTTTAAAATAAGTTTGTGAAATCTGTAGATTTGTAAGCAGAGCAGAGCAAGACTGCAAGTCTGATGGTCTGATAATGCCTGACTAGTGACTTTGCTGGTTTAATTTTGGGTTTAAACACATGTAGAAACTGCATTCTACAGTTTAAGATAAGTTTTTCAAGAGATTGGATGTCAGAATTAGAATTAAGAGACTATATCTCATTAAAGATGGACATGCCAGATACTTATCCCACCTTCAGTATTGCTCACAACCTCCTGAGAAAGAAGACTGGGACTGAAAAACCAAGGGAATGTCTTGTACTTGAAGGGCAAATTGTACAGGAGCACATAAGAGTGTAGACTGTGTTCACTGCTTATATGGTGCAGGTTAAGCATACACCTTAATTCACAATGTCATTGGTTTTTCTTATGCATGTGTAAATTTCTAAGCACCTTAACTCTCATGATAGCCTGAATGTTTGGGTTTTTTTATCCTAGAAATTGCTTGTTTAGTAAAGCAAAACTCCACTCCACTCTGGCTTTATAATAGTCAGCATTTACAGTGTGCTTTAATGTATTGAAAATGCTTCACATATATTATTTCAGTAATCTTTACAACAACTCTGTAATGTAGGCTATTTTATTCTTATTCCAGTTTTTATTCAAAGTTTCCCAGTGGTTCAAGAAATGCACTATCCATAGCATGTTGTCCTGCCCTTGGCCCTGTTACTGAATGCTGGATTGATCCATACAGAAGATCACAATAATCCAATGAGGGGGATGATCTGGCTCATATCCCCAAAACCTGGTGGATGAAGTAGGTAGAGTTGATTTTTCAGCAGTGTCCACCGGTGTACTCAGTTCAGCTGCATCAAAGTTCTGAGGATCTGGGGAACTGGAGTTGCTGTCATCTATAAGAATTCCATCAACTTTTCTAGGTATCCTGCCCGGTTTGGTTTCAGTTTTGAGTGTTAGTATCTTGTGCTGGGCAATTGGGACAGATTAGGTACCCTGCTGGTGACCCATCCATCCTGCTGTCCATCAGTCTCTCTGCCTGAGCTGGCAGAGATGGTCTCCAATTTGGTATTGAGGACAACTAGGACGTTAGTCTTGGGAGACCTCAACATTCATCCCAGGACTGCCTTTACAGGGGCAGCTCAGGAATTTACGGCCACCATGACAACCATGGGGCAGCGCCAAGATGTCATTCTTCCAACCCATGTAGCAGGGCATACTCTTGACTTGTTTTTCTCAGCTTGACAGGAGGATAGTGATAGAAGAATGGAGAGTTTACTTGAAGTGCCCTGTCACTGTCGGATCACTTTCTGTTGAGGTGAGGCTTACAACAGCTATTCCCTGCTGCAGGGAGCGAACCCCAATTAGGATAGCCCAGTCCAGGAGGCTGGTGGAATTCCCTTGGAGAGCTTCCCATTGACATAGCTGGCTTGGGTCACCCTGTGCAATGCATAGATAACTCAGGCAGTTGACGCAATTACTTCTAAGCGCCATCTTCTGCTGCACAGAGCCCAGTCAGTTCCTTGGTATTCTGGGGAGATGCGGGCAATGAAGCAAGTCGGAAGACAGCTAGAACGCAATCAGTGGAAGACTTGCAAAGCAAATATGACTGAACCCTACTCAGAGCTCATTATCACACTTGCTCAGTGTCTGTGATGTCGGCAAAGCAGTTCTTTTCCAACACCGCTGTGTCCTCACAGTGCCATTCTGGGTGCTGGGCAAGCTGGCCTATCTGGCGGTGATAAGGAATCCTTGGAGGCCTGCTGCTTACATGTTTACAAAGCACTTTGAGGGGGAAATAATCACTCACATCTGCTGTGACTTGGATGTGCAGCACTCATATACAGTACCTCTCCCTTATGCGTGCACATGTACCCCCTCCAGTGCACTTACCACCTCATAAAGATATGCACAAACAGATGTACAGACATAACCCTTTTTTTGCTTCCTCCCTCACATGCACAACATACAACACACATGTGGCAGCACTGTTCCCTCTCTTCCTCCCAAACAACATGCACACACACAACCAAAACACACATACAACAGTGCCCTTTCTCTCCCTGTCCACAAGACACAGCTTCTTCCTCCCACCTACTAGCTTCCAGAAGTCTGCATGGACCAGCAGGCTGTACAGAAGGAGATGAGAAGGGAAAGCAGGGCCATTCCACCAGCCCTGCTGAAGATCTCCTCCATGAAGGCTCCTCCTTCCTTGTCACCTGTGCTGGGGGAAATGAAAGGGGGAAGCCCTGCTGAAAAACTGAATTTCCCTCCTTTCCTCCCCATTTCTTTGTCCTTGCATGTCCTGTCTTTTGAGATTATAAACCTGCAAGCAGAAATGGTCTTGTTTGACAGATTAAATGTAAGCCATTCCGGGACCCTTTTTCAGCTGAGGAGTGGGATAAAAATTCTTTAAATAAATAAATGGTCTAGCAATGGGCATTTTTCTTTTGGGATGAGAAGAAAGATTCACATTGAAATCCTAAATATGTCTACTCAGCCATAAACCACATTGAATTCAATAGGACTTAATCTCAGGTAAAGGGTGTATAGGATTGCAGCCTTAATCTGGCATTCAGACCTGGGCTGCATGTGCCAACACTTTCCTCTCCCCTTTCTGCCTTGAGAATGGCTGTGTGATATGTGTTCCATTATTTGCACATAGATTACTTCTCATTTAAATAGGGACTTTGGGACCTCATAACTTTAAAAATACACAACAGATTTTCACCAAACCATTGATGGTTTGGTGAAACCTTGAAATATTCTTGAATATTTGACATAATCTAAACCAGCAAAAAGAAAAAAATAAATAAAGGTATGTCTTGAATGCACATGTAGTCCCAAACAGTGAGATGCCTGTAGTTCAAAGCAAAAGTTTTGAACCAATATAACTGACACAATTATGTCAGGCTTTTATGAAATCCAGATTATATCCCTCAAATTTCATGGCGATTGGACAAATCAACTTTATTATAACAAACAGAATTTTCAGGCTGTGTAACAGCAGAAGGTGGAAAAATCCAGACACCGTAACGATTGACAATTTCTGAAGTGGTAGCCATGCTACTCTGTGGCAACAAAAACAACAAAGAATCTTGCGGTACCTTAAAGATACATTTGATGGTCCATGAAAACTTATGCCATCATGAATCCATTAGTCAGGTACCACACACGAATCATTGTTGTCTTAACTAAAGAACCTCTCTTGTAGATCTATAATGTGAATTGAGGCTTACCATCAGGGGTGGCAATATAAAACATGTTATCTCCTAAACCCAGATGGATGAAGTGCTCTCTCAAAACCATTTGGGCCACTATCCGCCTTTGACTCTTATGCCTGATTTCCATCCCCACATGTTACATTCAAAAATTAATAACACGGGATCTGGATTTAGAGAAAGACCAGCTGTCTTGCTCAGTATTAAGGTATTGGGCTAGTAAGAGTTTCTGCTCCCTCCGTGCAACTAGGGCTGGACATCAGGGCCAACGTCCAGGGCCCTACAGCCCAGGGCCCCCCAACTCCCCCCCCCCGAGAATGGCAGGTTCAGATGCAAACTCCATTTTATTCCTGTGCTCAGGATTGTGCTATGATTTAAGTGAGCTTAAAATGCAAAACTGGACATGGTGAGAGGTTTTTTTTAATTTTAAAGCAGGTTTGGTGAACAGTTTTGTTCTTGTTGTTCTAACATATAAGGGATGTAGTAGAGGCAGTTTTAAAGCATGGGACGGCAGCTGGAGCAGGGGCAAGAGAAGTGTTAGTTGTGTGCTTCACAACGGAAGTAGTACTAACCCCCCCCCCCCGCATAAGACCATTAAGTCCAGGGTCTAAAATTAGTAAGCTGCAGCATTGCCCTCAGTACCATAAAGAAAGGGACTCTGAAATATTCAGAGTCCTAGGGATGTCAGAGAATCTGCAGTGGATTCAAATGAGTTCAGATTTCTATGACTCCGATCTGCGGATTCTGCAGCAGGCTGGTTTTTTCTGAGTCGTGCAGATTCTGGACTTGCAGACCAATTTTTAAAAACTTTTTTTTGGGGGGGATTTGTGCAATTTCACACTTGCGCTAATGTGCATTAGCACTAATGCACATTAGTGCAAGTGCAATGAAATTCTCATACATCCCTTAAAAAAATAATAATCCGATTCCATCAATGAACGGACGATGGACCAAAAAATGCCTGACAACCCATGAAACACAGATGGAATGGATTTAGCAAAATCTGCACATCCCTACCAGGGCTCCAGGTGAAGGGAAGATGGTACATTTTGGTGGCCCAAGCTCTATGCTGTGGGAGAGATCCTCTTCCTTTGATCTAGAGCAGGGGTCTTCAAACTTTTTAAACAGGGGGCCGGTTCATTGTCCCTCAGACTGTTGGGGGGCTGGACTATAGCCCCCCTGCCGCCAAAGCCCCCCTGCCCCCCAGGATCCCCCCCATCACCGCCAGACCCCCCACCCCCCGCCGCTGTACCTGCACCCGCCGCCGCCAAAGCCCCACCGCGCCGTCACCCCCCTGCTGCCAAAGCCCCCCGAGGACCCCCGCTGCCACCGCCAGACCCACCCTGCCACCCCCCGCCGTACCTGCACCCGCCGCCACCAAAGCCCTGCCGCGCCGTCGCCCCCCTGCCACCAAAGCCCCCCCAGGACCCCCGCTGCCACCGCCAGACCCACCCTGCCACCCCCCCGCCGCCGTACCTGCACCTGCCACTGCTGAAGCCCCGCCGCGCCGTCGCCCCCCTGCCGCCAAAGCCCCCCCGCCGCCAAAGCCCCCCCAGGACCCCCGCTGCCACCGCCAGACCCCCGCTGCCACCGCCCCGCCGCCGCTGCTGAAGCCCCGCGGCCCCTGCCCCCGCCGCCACTGCTGCCGCTGCTGCCGCCACTGCCGCCTCCGCCTCCGCTGCCGCCGCCGCCGCCGCTGCCGCCGCCGCCGCCCCGCCCCCCCACCACTGGAGCCGCATCATTCTGCTGCACTCTGTCGCGCTGGACTCCCGCGCTCTGTTCAAAAACAGAGCGCGGGGGTCCAGTGCGACAGAGCAGGGTCCCGCCCGTCATTTCCACCGTGACAGAAGTGACGCGACGGGACCAGCGTGGGCGGCGCAGCCCGTGCAGCTGGCTCTCCGGGGAGAGCGAAGAACATGGCAAGCCCGTTCGGGCGGCTGAGAGCCCGGGCGGGCCCACTTCGGGCCTACGGAGCCAGGCCGGATGGAAGGGCACGCTGGGCCGGATCCGGCCCACGGGCCGTAGTTTGAAGACCCCTGATCTAGAGATTGGCTAGGCCCTCTGACCTTGTTATGTCCCTATCTACCAAAGAAGGCTAGGAGCCCATGGAGATGGCCAGGGGCGGTGCTACCATTAGGCCAACTAGGCAGCTGCCTAGGGCGCAGGGCTAAAGGGGTGCCAGAAATAGGGAGGGAGGGCTCAAGTGGGAAGGGGGGGGCGCTAAATATCTGATCTTGCCTAGGGCACCAAACTGCACCAAATTGCCTTGCACTGGCCCTGGAGATGGCCAGACTATAATCCCATCAAGTTGTAAGGAGGATTTTACCACGCATCAGGTGCACATGTGTGGTAAAACATGTTGCAGGATGTGTGATGGTATGGGTCTGAATTCACCCCTTGTTACCTTTCCAGAGAAATGTAAGCCTTTTAAAAGCCCACTTAAATCATTGCACAGAGGTAAATACAGTGGTGTGGCTACGGCTGGACCCTGGGGTTGATGTCCAGCCCCCTGCAGCCCCCCCGATGACCACTCAGACAGCAGCAGGTGATTATTATTATTTATTATATTTATTATATTTATATCCCGCCTTTTTGCCTGCAAGGAACCCAAGGCGGCTTACATAATCCTCCTCCTCCTCCTCCTTCTCCTCCTCTCCATGTTATCCTCACAACAACCCTGTGAGGTAGGTTAGGCTGAGAGTCAGTGACTGGCCCAAAGTCACCCAGTGAGCTTCATGGCCAAGTGGGGACTAGATCCTGGATCTCCAGACTCCCAGTCCGACACTCTAGCCGCTATGCCACACGGGCAGTGGCAAGCAGTCCCTTGATCAGCACCTGAGACAGCATGGGCCCGCTGGGGCTCTGCTTGCTACAGGATCCTTTCTTTCTGGTTATGTTTAAAAACTTTTTATAGTCAGGGGGTAGCTGGCCAGGGAGTCATGATTTAAGTGAGTTTAACATGAGAAATTGCGCATGTACAGAGTATTTTCTTTTTTAATTGAGGTTAGCGAACAGATTTGTGGTTTGTTTGCTCACTCTAACATATGAGGAATGTAGAAGGGGCAATTGTAAAGCATAGAACGGCAATGGGGCTGAGTGAAGAAATGTTAGTTGTTTCACAATGGAAGTAATACACAAGGGCATCTATAGCCCTCACCCACCCCTGTGAGACCATCACACCCAGGATCCAGAATTACCTAGCTGTACCACTGGGTAAATACTTTGATCCCATTCATGTTAACAGAACTCAGGCCTGTTTAATTTCTCTTGTACTGCACATGATGTGTTTCCAAACTAAGCTGTATAATAAACTGTCTCCATACTTAAAAGTTTGACCTGAACATCAATCTTGCCACCAAATGCCTGGCACATGGTTGGTGCAAGAGAAGCTGTTAAGGAATGAGCAAAGGGTAGATGTTCTAAGGCCACACCCGGATCTTCATGAAGTGTGCCTTTTTCATTGTACTAGCTTCAAATTTTCACTTAACTCAGAAATGTGATAATATACAAAATGGAGCAAAACCCAAGACACCCAAATTGACTTAATTTGTGACAGTCTGATAACAGGATGGGAATTAATAGCATGGTAATCAAACTAATACATCTTTTCTAAAGGGAAAAATATGAATAAAAGGCTTTTAGCTTTTGAGAAATAGAATCCTATTGTAATTAGATCATGAACTGAGGCCTTTCAGTGCTGGAAATTCAAACTCTGCACCATTTAAGTGGCACCGTTTAATTCTTGCACAGCATATACTAGTAGCAAACTCTGTTCTGTTTTTCTTTGTGTGAACCCAATCACATCCCATCAAATTATACAACTAATTAACACACACTCCTTAAAAAATTGCATATTATTTTGGCAAGCCAAATTAACGCCAGTCCCCTGAAACCATGTTTAGTAATTCCCATTGACTGTAGCAATGCCTACTATTGAGAGATGGTCTAATCAGCTGCAGGCTCTCCTGCTGATGAGCTGAACCAAGGAACCAGATGTTTCTGTCTTCTAGGCTAATGAAAATGTCATAGACGGTTTCCCCTCCATCTCAATGAAGAAATAATTTCATCATGGTCATGATCTGGGTAGTCCTTACTCGTCTCCGTCCTTAGCACAACTGGACTGAGGTAAAGGGTTTACCACATACATACAAACCCTTGTGAATATAAAATATATATCCCAGATATTTTACAGATGCACAGCTGTTGCATGTCTGTTCCTAAGACTCTCTTACCGCAACATCTGAAAAGACACAGAAGAAGATAAACCTCATCGAGGAAATTATATCTCCATCTCACATGCTATTGTATACACAAGCTAGCAAAATACGTTTTCTGTTTATGGGCAAGGGATCTCACTAACATTAAATGACTTAATGAGATGTCTCTTGCAATTAAAATAGGCATACCATTTCTATTAACATTTTAAAGCTTGGCTATTCTGGGAGGGTTGGTTTACTTGAGTTTAAATAGGTGATAATGAGCACGATGAATCAGTCTGCTTAAAACTGAGCACTGTATAACTATCTAGTAAAATTGTAATATTAAACTGCACAACATAACAGCACATTATAAATACTTTTGGAATAGTGGTATCCTCCTGGTTTCTTCGATTATAGATTTGGAGTTAAATATGAAGATAAAAGGAAGAGTGCATTAAAGTCTCCAAAACAAATTTAAATGATACTTCCTACCCCCCACGCTGCCAAAATGTAGGCCACAATCTAAGTTAGAGCCTCTTCTCCTCACCCATCCTGCATTCAGAATTGCAGCCTTCCAAAGTCACTTATGGAGGGGCTCAGCTCATGGAAAATGCTTCCACCCAATTTTTAGGGATTCCCTCTCCCACACTACAGCTTACCCATTCAGCAGGGTCCCCTGACCTTTGGTGCACTATTTACAGATAGCTGTAGGGGCTGCTGTAGAGAGGAGGGGCTGAGGAAATCCACTTCCGCCAGCCCAGTTGTATGTGCCTAAATATGGATCCAACCCTTAGTGTGCCTCCAGAGCACTGCTGTTGACCCAGCACCAGGGTTGTGTTTCCCTAGTGCCATTGCGAAAGCATGAGTTTCCCCATCACACTGGTGCTAGGATTTATACTCCTTAACCCATACTTTCTATAAATGGAATAGGAATTTGTATAGGACTAGTCTGTGAGATGCGTGTTTCATCGTTTTCAGCAACATGCATATGAAGTCACCAGTCATGGACTATCAACACACCGTTTTCCTGATGCCAATTTTAATGTTACAATCCTAAGTACAATGACACAAAAGTAAGTTGAAGTGAAATCCATCTGACTGCTTCCAAGAAGCAATTTAAAATAATAATAATAATAAATAAATCTAGAGTAAAAGATAATTGGATAGCAATTAAAGATTTTCCACAGTGATTAATTATTTAGCAATGTAATGGCATACAACTGCTCTTGCTATGTACTAACACATGCAAAAATGGCATACTCAGCAAGATGTTGACACATAAAATAAGAAAGGCACAAACTTAATAGAGACATATGAATACAACAGTTTGCAATCCGGAAAGGTCCTTCATGTTGAAAAGTCAGGTGTGACTTACAGCAGAGTTGCCTTATATAAAGAAAACATGGTAACACAGCATTTAGAATTAGAGGGAATAAACACAGGCTAGTTTAGAATATGTTCAAATCAACTTACTTTATTAGTGCTTTTATACACATCTTCCAAGGAAGTTAATACTGTTTAACTACAAGCACCCCCTAAAGCTGGGTGCGTGAGTGTGAGTAAGCAAAGGTGTGAGATATGTGAGAGAGCACATGTTGCCTGAGGCGAAGAGGAAGAGGAAGGGGAGAGAGTAGGAGAAGGGAGCTGATCAAGTTACTGGACAACAAGGGGGATGAACAAGACAAGTGGCTGTTGATACAACATGTTCTTTGTTGCCTTCCAGTGTCTGGAAGCATGTGGAGTTGTTCCTATTATCCAACACTTCAGACTGAAAAGTAAACCATATATGGCTGATGATATTACTAGCTCTGAGATGGATTGCCATTGTACAGGGGACCTGACCAGGTGAGAGCAGAGCAATCAGATTAGATGGTAGAATGAAATATAGACTGGGTTCAGACAATCCATACAGGCCTGCGGCTCACGCTGCCTCAGTTTGTTTGAGTGTGGAAAGCTAAGCAGGGTCAGGCCTGGTTATTACTTGGATGGGAGACCCCTCCTCTAGTTTCCTGCATTGAGCAGGGGGTTGGACTCAATGGCCTTGTAGGCCCCTTCCAACTCTATGATCTATGAAATCTATGAAATCCGATAACCCACACTCAAGAGTTGAATGTGGGTTGTCGTTGAACCATGGGTTGTTGCTGAAACATGTGTTATCGTGTTGTCTGAATCCAGCCAAGATAACAAACCATGGTGACCAATCCACAGTTCACAACCCAACAACAAACCATGGGTTCTCTTCATGGGTTCAGCCATGGCTTGTTAATGCAGTTGGGTTCAGACAACACGATAATCCACATTTCAACAACAAATCACAGT
This sequence comes from Shinisaurus crocodilurus, assembly GCA_021292165.1. Lineage (NCBI taxonomy): Eukaryota > Metazoa > Chordata > Lepidosauria > Squamata > Shinisauridae > Shinisaurus > Shinisaurus crocodilurus. The sequence continues at coordinate 183,635,577 of CM037878.1, forward strand.
TCAACGACAACCCACAGTCAACCCATACTCAACCCTTGAATGTGAGTTATCGTGTTGTCTGAACCCAGTCATATACTCCTACGCAAATGGTATAGAATGTTGGTGGAAGAGCTGAAGAAGAGAAAACTGTAAACTTTTTACTGTGATCTGTGTGATTATTCTGTTTAATGTAAAGGAACAATGGGTCATGTAAGAATTGGTGGAGGCATTTTGAAAAGTTAGTTTGACTCCAGGAATTCTGTATTGCAGAGAAAAGGTATGAAAACCCACTGGGTGCTGGGCAAAATATTGTGCTGATCTTTACAGGCTATTTTTGTGGCACTTTGTAAAAGAACATGTGTACATATGTTTAAGATCAATTATTTGTATATTGCCCTAATACTGAGAAAAGAAAATGATTCAGCTTGACAGGGGTGGGGAATATGTTGCCCTCCAGATGTTTTTGGAGTACAACTCCAATCATATGACCATTGGACATATGACGTTTCTAGACGTCATAAATAATTATAGACATTCATCAATAAATGACGTTTATAGATGAAGGCTGGGGCAGGTGGGAATTGGAGTCCAGCAACATCTGGAGGGCCACAGGTTCATCCTCACCTGCCTTACAGGAATATTTCCAGATGCTTGTACACAATCAGATAACATACACATTGTTTGAATCAATTTTAGTTAAGAAACAATTTTGCCCATTTCTGAAAGGTTTTATTTATATCCCTGAATTGGTATTAGTTTAAAATAGAAGGATAGAGTTGATCTGTATTATAGTAGGCGATCACGTGTGACTGAGTAAGATTGTCTTCCAGGATAAAATTACAAAAAGAAAATGATAAAAAGAGGAAATTCTAAAAATTTTGTGTAGACTCTAGGGATGGGTCCGTAAGTGACTGTGGAGGCCAATTCTAGATCTACACAGCTTCCCACAGTGAGGACACAGGTTACCAGATGGAAGATGGTCCTGTAAAGGATTCGTTTGACGTGCTTTTCGCTTAGCACGTTTCTCCCTTTCACCTTGCACTCGGGCTTCTTCAAAGTCCATAGAACCTTTGTGAAAGTCCAACCTCCAGTTAGATAGTTCATGGGCCAGAGCTTCCCAGTTTTCGATGTTTATATTGCATTTTTTTAGATTAGCCTTAAGAACATCTTTAAACCTCTTATACTGCCCACCGATATTCCGCTTTCCATCCTTGAGTTGGGAATAAAGTAGCTGCTTTGGGAGACGGCAGTCAGACATTTGAACAACATGACCGGTCCATTGAAGTTGGCATTGAAGGATCATTTTTTCAACGCTAGTAGTCTTTGCTTCTTCTAGTACACTGACATTTGTTCGCCTATTTTCCCAAGTAATTCACAGGATTTTCCGGAGGCAACGTTGATGAAATCTTTCAAGGAGGTGGAAAAGACGTTTATAGATAGTCCATGTTTCGCAGGAATACAATACCATAATGGCCCTCAAAGATCTGTGCTATTATAACCTATAATTAATTCTGAAATTTTCAGTGGAATCCACAATTGAGAAAAGAATATGAGATTGGGCCCTAACTGTACTTTTTCACTTTTTGATAGACAATGTGTGAGGTAGATAGAGAGAAAACATGGGGGGGGGTATGTTCTTCCTGGGTCTCTGAATAAACTCAGTAGAAGAACTGTCCTCTTAGTGGCTATGGTGTGCAGTACACCCAAAAACAACAACGCTTCTGGACCACAAGGCATTACTTTCCCCTGTCACTAGTTATGATTTGTCTGTTGAGTTGGGTCTTGTGTCCACTGGTAGTGGACCACTGTAGATCATACCTTATGCACAGCTTTTGTGTACATTACAATGCTAGATGGAAAATGCCATCCTAAGGTTGTTTAATATAGAACCGGAACTGTCAGCTCTCATTTAGCAGAACATAAGAATGAATTAAAGTCACACAAAACATAAGAAACCCCCAAATAAAATAATAACATTAATAATATCCAGTATTCCTTCATATGTTAATTAATGTAAATATAATAATAATAAATGATGATGATGATGATGATGATGATGATGATGATGATGATGATGATGATCATGATAGCCATTGGCTTGCACTTTAAAACAAACAAACAATGCCAATCATAGAAGCAAGTGGTGAGGGTTGGTTGAAAACGAGTGCCATCTAGATTTGCCTTCTCCAATAAAACTGGTCAACTAAAGCTTTAGTTGATTAGCCTACCTATTAAACAAATTAAGGTTCACAGCCCTTACGATAATTCATCACTGAAGAGTGATTACTCCCAGTTAATCATTAGGGCCCTGATCCAGCTAAAGGTATTCATGACAAGTCCTAGTGAAGCCAATGAAACAAGCTAATTCCCCAAGTCCAATTGCTTTCGAGTTTCCCTGGTTTGAGGCTTAAATGTTCTTCTATAATCTTTCAAACAATGTGAGGAACAAACCTTGGATAGAATATTAAACGGTGCAAATTAGGTATTTGAGGAAGGTGATATAATAATAGAATAACAGAGAGGAGCCCTTATGACTCATTTGTTCCAATCCTGGTAGCAACAAATTTCCATCGATTTAAGCAGCAGCGCTGTGAGCAAATGGCCTCTTGAAATTCTCCCCCTATCTGCAGTGGAGGAGAAATCCTCAACAGTTTCTCACGGGTAGGGCCCAACGTTGGCAGCACAACTCCCCCTCCCCGTAAGGCTTTTGGGTCTTTTTTGTGTGTTGCTACTTCAAGTGGCATCAGCACTAACTGTACTGGCAGGCGGGCCCCCATTTTGCATCCACCACAATGCAGGTGTGAGGGGGGGGCAGTGTTGTGTCCAGCTCCAGGGAAGAGGTGGCTAGTGCTGTGCCAAACTCTGTCCTCCAATTTCCTGAAAGTCTTCTTCCCCCATAAAAGAGGCTTCCATTATTCTGCCTCAGTTTCAGGGTGTTTCATAATTCATTTATGTGGCCTTTTGAGCTTACCTAGGCCAAATACAGGCCTGTGCCTTATGCTGGCTCAGCTTGTCTTGAGCGTGGGAAGCTAAGCAGGGTCAGGCCTGGTTATTACTTGGATGGGAGACCCCTCCTCTAGTTTCCTGCACTGAGCAGGGGGTTGGACTCGATAGCCTTATAGGCTCCTTCCAACTCTGTGATCTATGAAATCCACATTACACGGTATATTGTCAAGTTAGCAGAAGAGTACTGCTGTATTCACGTTCTGCAGTCACTACTCACAGGGCACACTCTTGTTAAATGTAAGGTTCAGGGATGTTGAAGAGTCCTTGGTCTCGAGTCACGAGTCGAGTCACGAGTCTTTGGACCCGAGTCTCAAGTCCGAGTCCGAGTCCTTGGTCCAAAATGGTGACTCACGAGTCACGAGTCCTGAGTCACTCCCAAAACTGACTCCACAAGTCCCTATTAAAATCAATGGGGGTTTTCCCCAACAAAATAAGGCTACTTCAGATGTGTGGTTTAAATAAATTCTAGGCACAAGTGTGCCTTTTTATTTCAAAACTCTGCAACTGATTTTGGCAAGAACAGACCAGGCAGAAAAACCCAAAATAACCAGGCAGGCAGAGGAGGCAGGGAACCCCAAAGCAGGCAGGCAGAGGCGTTTGTCTTGGACAATTCAACTGTTGAACTGGTCAAGAAGAGACCAGGCAGGCAGAGGAGGCTGGGAACCCCAGACAGGCAGGCAGAGGCAGCCAAACCCAAAATGTCTGAAAGGTTGCATTTTAGAAAAATGATTTTTAAAAATAAACTTGCTGTACTTCCTAAAACTTATCCATGTTGCATTTGAGGAACATGGTTTTTTCTAAATGTTTGGCCCCCATTCTGGAATGGTGAGATCTCATCACAATTCCACCCTCACTGAACACCCGCTCCACTGGTGATGAACTTGCTGGAACCAGAAACACACTCAGAGCAGCCACACAGAGTAATCTCAGGTCCTTCTTCTGCCTCTCCCAAGTACGCAACACATCAATCAAAATAAATCTTGACACACTGTTGGGGCTGCACTCCTGGTAGCCGTCCATAGTGGCCGAGCAGCGGCACACCTCACTTCCATGTGCTCTTCGCCGGCAATCACGCTCCTCTCCACTCCTTCTGGCACAGCCCAGGGATGTTGAAGAGTCCTTGGTCTCGAGTCCCGAGTCGAGTCTCGAGTCCCATTAAAAATATTGGGACTCGAGTCCGAGTCGAGTCAGAGGGGGGACTCAGTCCGACTCACGAGTCAAGTCCTCGAGTCCGAGTCCCCATCCCTGAAGGCAGTCATCCCAGTTTGCCACCCCACACCTAACTGCCTAGCAGTAGAACTGGGGGTTGCCTTGAACACGCAGGGGAAATGGCCCTTTAAGAGAAAGATTTTTTTGTTTTGTTTTGTTAATTAGCTATGTGAAGCTGCAGAGGAGAGAACACGAGAAGGAGCAAGATTTTAAAAAAAGAAAAAAAGAAGAAGCTTTTCCTGCCCTTTGCCAGCAAAGGAGAAGGGAAGAGGCTGTCCTCCGCCATCCTCCCATGTGCTGTAGCCAGCAGGATCAGCCCTTTCCCCTCCACCCAAAACCAGTTCCCCCCACCCCTTCCCAAGCAGAAGCTCCATTGAAATCAATGTGATATACCTTGGAGCAAGGCCAGTGAAGAGAATGTGATTTACTTTTGAGTAGATATACATTTTGGCCAATTTACACCTTCTTGTTTTGTTAGGGGGGGCTTTAAGAGAAAGCCCCCCCTGTCTTGGTTAATCAGGTATGCGAAGCTGTGGAGGAGTGAACATGTGAAGGTGCGAGATTTTTTAAAAAGGCCAAAAAAAAAAAAAAAGCCTTTCCTGCCCCATGCCCGCCACACAAAAATAATGACTGGATACTTCTCTTCTCTACCAGTTTGGGAGACACACGTAATGCCGCGTTTTCCCCACCCCTGAAAAACAATTGGCTAACTCCAGTGATTACACTTCTGTGGCCACACCTCGGGCGGGCAACGACAGCGCCGCTTTAGCACACACTAGCTGTGTACTGCAACAGTGAACTGCAATAACTGGAAAAAAAAACCTGTGATAAACGTTGTCTGGGAAATTCCGGAAGAAACAAAGAACGATTACGCAGGACTAGTGCTATCGGCACTGAAAAGTGAGTGCGTCGTGTGCCCTGCAAGTTACAGCAGCAATACAGTGCTGCAATAAACCTGAGGTGTGGATCCGCCCCAATCACTGTGAGACAGGTGAGGGTGCTGTGTGTGTTCCCCCCCTTCTATTACACATCTCTCCATTGCTCTGTAACCTTCTGGCTGCTTGTGCTTCCTGATCTGTAAAAGCCCTAGGGGAGGAATGACCTCATGATGTCTTCCCCTGGGCTTTAACTGAAGTGTGGGAATCTGAGGATGCTACAGGTTGCTGGAGATAGGATGTCCTGCCTTTCACTGTACAATCATAAGTAAGGTAATCACAAGAAACCTGAACCCAGCTCATGAGAATTTCTCCAAAATTTTCTTCTCCTTTGAATTTCTTTTCAAAAGCAATCCACCCCCCCCAATCAAATTGAATGAGAACGGTTGGGGGAAAAAATATGGGAGAAATTTTCAGCACAGCACTAGATTTTAAGCCATACCTTCAGAATTTGAAAACCAACAAAATGATAGTTAAAATCTATGGGCTGAAGTATGCTCAATGGCCTGAAAAATCATGTCCCATACCTGCTTTGTTTGAAGAAGGCCAAAGCCCCATTGTGCAAGCGAGTGCAACAGAACCAGCAAGGTGGCGCAGTCCTGATGGATGCTGCTCATTGGGCTTCTTAGAACTTTTCTGCCAGAAAAGAAAAGGCATTGGAACAAAACATAGGATCCAATTAACAGACCAACTTCCATTGGCAGAGTGGCAATAGGGCGATTTGCCCTCCCCTCTGCAGGCCCCTGCACACCCTCAAAATCTGCTCTGAAGGGTTAGGAGGGTGTGGGGTGTGTGTGGGGGGGAGGAGAATAGAGGAAAGTCCAGCCACATATTGTTGGATTTCACCCAGTGGACTCTCCATACATAACTTGCAGTGCAATCCTATGCATGCCTACTCAGAAGTAAGTCTCACTGAGTTCAAAGGGCTAACATTACTTCCCATGTAAGTGGGGATAGGATTACAGCCTAAGTGTGCTTCAAGCTGTTGAAGCGCAAGTAAAAATGTTTGCGCAATTATTAGAAAGGAGGAGCATTTGAAAATGGAAGGCAATATGCTCATTTAACCCCAAGAGAACTACAGCACCTTCTGGAGAGAATTGCAGAAAAGGGAGTTACTGGAAAAACTCAGAAATGTGCAGTTCTAGATATGTGTCTGTGTCCATTATTCACAGCTGAATGAATGCACACAAATAGGATACTGCATGTGCAGCCAGCTTTGGATAAGAATAGCGAAGCACTTTGCTCGCAAAAAATATTACGGATTTGCTGTTGTTGTTATTAATAATAATTTATTTATCAAGGTGCTATCCACAGTAAGTATGGTTAGGACTTACAACCAGACTGTGAAGCATGTGCTTAAAAGGGCTTAACAGTGCAATCCTATAATGTCTACTCATAAGTAAGTCCCATTGTGTTTAATGGGGCTTACTCCCAGGTAAGTGGGTATAGGATTAGAGCCTGACTTTGGTTGGAGTGTGTTGGCGATGGTCCTATTTAGGTTTTTTCAAGAACTCCTTGAAGTTAATGGTACTTAATAATAGGAAAAACAGCACCAACAACCCTGCAGACTGCTTTCTCTTCAGATGCTTGCCCCCACTTTTCATGCCTTCTTTTTCTGTTTCCCCATTGATATTTGTTAGCACAGGGGTGGTGAACCTCAGGCGTGTGGGCCAAATCCGGCCTTCCTGGGGTCCCAATCTGGCCCTCCAGGACTCCGCAGGTGGCCACCCCCCCTTTCTCCTGACTGCCAGTCATTTGGTGGTTTCCCAGCTTTTGTGCAGTTTCTCTCCCCCCCCCCCCATTCTAAAAGGCTGAAATACCTCTCCGAAGGCTTAGTTACTGCCATTAAGTGCTTTAAGCTAAAATGTGCTGGTATTTTTGCCCCTGTCCCATTTTGGTATTTTTGTCCCTGCCCTGCCCCGACCACCACCGGAATGTGGCCCCAGAGGACTTCTCTCAAATGGAATTTGGCCCTTGGGCTGAAAGAGGTTGCACACCCGTGTGTTAGAGGAAAATGATTCCTACTACCTCAAAGTGCATTTGCCATGAAAAGAATATATGGGGAAATCATCCACATGAACTACTTCTTATCACCAGTTTCTGATTCCAGATTGGTGCTAAATTACATTAACCACTTTCCCCAAACCAGATAAACTGAACAGCGCTGGTTGCACATCAGAAAGATCTTCCTCTGGTAACAAATGAATGTTACTGACCTGGTTCGCACAACATGACAACCCACCATAGGTAACCCGCAGGGTGGTAATCATTTCTGCTTACCGTATTCTTCACGAACATGCCACCCTGAGAACACATGGCTTGTTTTAGGGTTTTCTTGCTCACGATGGCTTGTTGTGTCGTCTGAACTTGGCAGGGTGGTTTTATCGTGGGTTGCCGCCAGGAATGGCCACAGAACCCCCTGTGACTTGCTTGCATGATCTCGCCAGTGACTGCACTTCCACCAATGCCAAAATGGCACTTTGGGAGGACCGTCGTTCACCCATTCCTCAGCTTTTTATTTTTTATTTTTCGATGCCTCAGAAGTGCACAACTGGGGTTGTAATTTCTTTTTCTTTTGTCAGTCTTTCAGAGTTGCTACCCCCCCTCACCCCCTTTACCAGTGCTTTTCAATTGACAGCTAGGCACTTCATCCCTGGCAACTGTGCGCAAATTGCAGTCTCGCCCTCCCTTTGACAGCTGAAACTGACAAGGAAATTGACCAAACAAGACTCCACATATTAGAAAGCTGTAAGTGCACACTTGCGCACCTGTGGAAGACTGACAATAATATTTTTTTAAAAATTGTGCAGTTTTCAGGGTGTGGAAAAATATGACCCCAATTGAGCTTTTTTTGAGGCTCCCCCCCCAAATGGCAGCGAACGAAAATGGGTAGTGATTGAAGCAGGGAGGCGGGGGAGACAAGATGCGTTCTTCTGTGAAGGACACCTGGATACTAGCTGGATAACTGAGTGGGAAGGAGGGGGAGAGCAACCCATGGTGACCCCAATGGTCTGTCGGGCGCACTGTGGGGTGTTCCATGAACAACCAACCCACCGTGGCTTGTTTGGAGGGTGGCTTAGTGTGACGTGCGGACACACCCATTGTCCCATAGCCGGTGCACCCCAAAAGGGCTTGCTCATGGCCTAATTGGCAGTTGGCAGGCTCCTCTCCTCAAATCCTTAGGTTTTGGTCCTTTCTTTTTCTTGGGCCATCCCAGCTTCAGTGTTCTAGCTCATTCACTCATGGTTGACCTGAAGGTCCTAGGTTAAGCATTCCCACTGGTATTTAGCCCCAGGCCTTGTTATTGTTCTACCCATCTGACCCCTGATACATTACATTCTAACCAGGTGCTCTGGAGAAAGAGAGGGAAAAAATCCCTTCATTTCTATGTATGGTTTCACGGCTTGCCTCTCACAGCTTGGCTGATGTTCTTTTCTCCAGTCCCTGGCCACCAAGTGCTCCGCTTTAGTTTGTCAATTTATAGTGCTGTCATGGTTTTGAATGCTGAAACCATTGTGTCGAATATACTCGCCTGACCTCTCTGAAGCGACTTTCTGTATTTCAATGGTTAACTCATTAGGGTTTGGAAGGGCCAGCTGAAAAGCAAATGGCCCTTTCCCCACAATTGCATCCAATGAGTGGCTAGAGTGTCACAACAATGCTAAGTGAAGGGAATGGTAAGCCTGCTGCCCAAGCTTAGCTCCAGATATTTTACATTCATAACTGAAGGTGAAAACAGCAACACATTCCGCCACACATTGGTAGTATTCTGCAGCTCTTTCTTCAAATGATGTAATTCATGGTAGGCATGCCAACTAAAGAAGAATGCACTCTATGACTGAAGGAGCTGGTGCTTTATGGGGCTTTCCCCCAGCAGTGCCAAAACAGAAGGCAAAGCTTTCCTTTGCCATAATTTTTATACAGGACTACAACAATGGCTGTTTAGTATAAACTGGCTACTTGCAAGAGGGCTGTGCCTTTCTGATCTAAATAATGTCCAGATACATCATCACAAACAGAAGTCTCTAGATTAGAAGTGTTGAACTCCTTTCAGCCCGAGGGCCAAATTAAACTTCAGATAAACTCTTGGGGGCCACATTCCAGTGGTGGGTGGGGCCAAAGGCAAAAGGGGCGGAACAAAATAATAAAAAAAGCCATAATATTTTAGCTTAAGGCTCATACTGCCAGTAACTAAGCCTTGGGAAAGGTGTTTCAGCCTTTCAGAGTGGGAAGAAAACACACAAAAGCCAGGACACCACCAAATAATTGTCAGGTGGGAGAAAGGAGGTGAGCCCAAAGGAAGGGGGCATGACCAGCTGGGGAACTTCATTGGGCTGGATTGGGGCCCTAGGTGGGCAAGATTTGGTCCACAAGGACAAGACCCCTGCTCTAGGCTCATCAACTTCTCTGAAACATGGAGACTCTGGGCAGCCCCCCCCCCCGTGCATCTCCAGCAAATCCTATTAATTATGTAAATATGATCTTGTTGGCCAAGAATTCATAGAATCATAGAAAAGTAGAGTCAGAAGGGGCCTACAAGGCCATCGAGTCCAACCCCCTGCTCAGTGCAGGAATCCAAGTTAAAGTATCCCTGACAGATAGCCGTCCAGCTTCACCTTGAATGCCTCCAGAGTAGGAGAGCCCACCGCCTTCCCAGGTAGTTGGTTCCATTGTCTTATTGCTCTAAGAGTCAGGAATTTTTTCCTGATGTTTAGGTGGAATCTGGGTTCCTGTAACTTGAGCCCATTATTCCGTGTTCTGCAAACTGGGATGATCGAGAAGAGATCCTGGCCCTCCTCTGTGTGACAACCCTTCAAGTCCTGGAAGAGTGCTATCATATCTCCCCTCAGTCTCCTCTTCTGAAGGCTAAACATGCCCAGTTCTTTCAATCTCTCCTCATAGGGCCTTATTTCCAGTCCCTTTATCATCTTTGTTGCCCTCCTCTGAACCCTCTCCAGTTTGTCTACATCCTCCTTAAAGTGTGGTGCCCAGAACTGAACGCAGTATTCAAGATGAGGCCCAACCAGTGGTGAGTAAAGGGGAATTATCACTTCACGTGATTTGGAAGCTATACTTCTATTAATGCAGCCCAAAATAGCATTTGCCTTTGCAGCCACATCGCATTGTTGGCTCATATTCAGTTTGTGATCTACAATTGCCTTTGATCACCTCAGTTCTTGCTTTTCAGAAGAAGGAATGGGGAGGAAGTCACCATTTTGTGAAGGCCAATAAAGTTCCTCCAAATAGAAATTAATCTGTGGCTATAGACCAGCCTTCCCCAATCTGGTGCCCTTCCATGCTGTTCTACAAATCCCATCAATCACATCCAGCATGGATGACAGAGGATTATGGGAGTTGTAGTCCAACACATCTGGAAGGCACCAGGTTGTGGAAGGGTTCTGTAGATGGCATATGTGACTCCCGAGTCCCACATCACTAGATGAGATTCAAAAAGCATGCAATGAGTTTGCCCTCTGGGTTTGGGTTGTTGAAGTGGAGCCTCACAAGCCACAATGGAAACCACTTTTGAAACTGATGGGACTTTCAAAAGCAGCTTGTGACATGAAATTGGATGTGTTCAAGGAAACATGTAAAAAAAGCAACCTAACAAAAAGCCACTGGATATGCCCAAGTCTTTGGCGGTAGCTAAAATAGCAATTCAGAATCTTGTCACTGAATATCCAGTATGTCTGTTGTATGTTTGTGCAATAAAAGAAAGCTGCTTTTCACAGCAGGGAAATGCATAGGGGCAGGGCTGGTGCTACCATTAGGAGAACTAGGCAGCTGCCTAGGGTGCAGGGCTAAAGAGGGCACCAGAAACGCATTGAAAAAAAATACAGCGCTCTCAAGTGGGAAGGGGGGGGGCGCTAAATATCTGACCTTGCCTAGGGCACCAAACTGCCTTGCACCAGTCCTGCATAGGGGCTAGAAAAGGTGGGGGAAAGCCAAGATTGCTTATTCCTTTGGCTTAAAGTAAGAATGCAATCATCCTATTTTAAAGGCCATGCTCCAACTTCTTGCTCAAATATAATAGCTGCACAATTGCATGGAACAATTTTTAGTGACCAGTATCAGAGGTTTAACAAACCCAGGGTTATTTAACAATATTTTAGAGGCATGAACTGACCCCAAGATTAGACTCAGACCCTGCTTAAGTACTTTGGAAAACAGCCCACCTCAGCTCAGATCAATTCAGAGTCCATCTGTCTCAACTCAGGTACTGAACCCAAGTCAACATTCGGAAATCTGAGGCTTCATGCCTCCCATTGACTATCATGGGAAATCAAAACATGGTGACAACTTCTTTCCTCTTGGTCAGAATTAGATGATATTTGCAGGCATTGGTAGCCCCTTAGGAGGGGATTATAGATGCCAAATGCCAGAAAAATACATGTAGGAGTTTTTGTGCTATACACCTTTATATGAGTTGCTAATACCTTTATTATTTCTTGGCAGGACTAGATGCAATTTGCAGGGGTCATTGTCCCTTGTGAGGGGATCAAGCACACCAAATTTCAGAATGGTTTTTTTCAGAGGGTTTTTTTTGTGCAAGAGCAGCCTTGACATTTTGAGGGTATCCAAAAGAGGACGAGTGTATTCCCCTATGTCCATTGTAGACCATTGTTCTGAAAATGACACAGGCTAGAGGTGGCCCTAAATAAGAAATCTGCAAATTTTCAGAAGGATAGGTAACATGGTTCATGTAGAAGGGGAATCCTTAATTTTTTTTTTACTAGAAAAATAAAGGTGTAATCTCATGCAAATTTAGACAGAAAAAAGGCCTACAACTCCCAGTATGCCCCAGCCAGCATAGTTGGGAGCTGTAGACCCTTTTTCTGTCTAAACTTGCATAGGATTGCACACTAAATCTATATAATGGTAATATATAATAGTACAATATTACAAGGGAAAAAATCATCAATATCTTTATTGTACCTTAATTTCATAAAAGAAATGAAAGGAGATATTAATATTATAGATTCATAGGTCATAGAGTTGGAAGGGGCCTATAAGGCCATTGAGTCCAACCCCCTGCTTAGTGCAGGAAACTAGAGGAGGGGTCTCCCATCCAAGTAATAACCAGGCCTGACCCTGCTGAGCCAGTGTGGGCCACAGGCCTATACATTTTTTTTAAATTTGCCGTCCCTCAGTCTTTTAAACTCTGTTAGTTTTGACAGTTCTGCAATTTTCAAAACTTTCCGTAGCAATACTGTAAGTGAGGGGATGGAGGTGCTTCTCCACTTTTCAGCTACCAGAGTTCTTGCAGAGGTAAATAAGTTCCAAATTAACTCTCTTTGATCTGAAGTACACCTCTCCAGATACCTAACAGAATTAACAGGGGATCTAAACACATGTACCATCAGTGAAATTTTATCATGTACACCCTTCCAAAAAGTTGCAATCTTTGGGCAACTCCATCAAATATGTTCAAAGTGATTCACTTCCTGTTCCCTCCCCCCATGTTTTTTGGCAAGTTGTATGAAAATGGCACACATCGTAGAGGTGACCCCAGACAAAAACCTACAACATTTCAGAAGGATAGGTGCAGGGGTTAGGGAGTTATGATGCTTAAAAAAACCAAACAGTTTAAGGCTCTTTCATAGTGAAGCATGGTGACATTAGAAGAATGGCCATCTCATGGTTTCATCCTTGCCCTACCTTGTTGGATTGAATTGCCTGGAATCAAAATGATGGGGAAAATCGAACAGAAAACATTCAAAATTCAATTGGAGGAAAGAAAAACTAAGTCATGGTGAACTGCCTGGTGAGAATACAAAGCAAGAGACACAGACAAAAATAGTGGGGTGTGGGTAATATCACACACACACACACACACACACACACACACACACACACGAAAAACTGCAGGACAACAGGAACTAAATTAAAATTATTTATTCTCTTGTTCCTAACTAGGGGAGGGGAAAATGGATTCACTACCTAATTCTACACAAAGACACATGTAGACAGCAACACAAAATGACTGAGAAATCAAAGGGTATCTCAGGGAGAAAGATTTTGCAGGAAAAAGTATCAGAAAGATCAAGTTAAAGCAGAAAGAATGAAATTATAAACAAACAACTTCATGCCAAGCAACCCCACCCAACCCCCACACTTTGCTTCCTAGTTCCAAGCTGCTACACTGTACAACTGAGAGAAAATGGAAAAAAGTGAGAATTTTATTGAAACACTCAATAGAATTCAATGCCTCCCTCAAAACACAGTGATTGGAGCCTCTGGTAAAACATCTGCTGGAATTAGAAGGTGGACCTGTCAGTCACTCAACTGCACTCCTCCCCCACTCAGTGTTTTAGAGAAATGAAACTAAAAGACTCTATTTGCAGGAGAAATAAAGTTTCCCTTGTCTTCAAAACCCATCAGTTCTGGCTTCGGTTCTGGTGGCTTTGGTGAAAAGCCTGTTCCACCTGGAGAAGCACCCGAACTTGAATGAAGTGGCCTGATTCTGCTCAGGGATTGGGCTTTGTCTGAATCTGATGCACATCCCTACAATATTTTATTTTGTAAAACCCACTCCTCTTCTGCAATCAGTCGTTTCAGTACTATATAAATGCAAAGTCTTAGAATGTATTGTAATAAGAATTTTTTCTAAGTACCACGTATTCCAGGGCCAAATCCTAGTTAGCAAGGGTTCAAAAGAGTTGCACCCAGACCCAGGAATAAAAAGTGGAGACACACATCACTGGGGAAACTAGGGTCATAAATTTATTTCACTTTATAACTCAGTCGCAAATAAGATCTGCAATAACATAAGCTTTTGCAGGATAGTACTCAGATGTAGTAGCTGCTGAGCAACTATACCTACCTAGAATTAAGGCAAGTCAGAGTCAGGCCTGGGTTGGTGCTAGTCTGCTTCCTGTCACCTTCCCATTGGCCACACTTGTTCAGGTGTTAAGGGAGATCTCCATGAGTCACTACCCCCCCTGCCCCACAACTCTGGGTGGATGAGATGGGTTGGTCCTAAAGTTGTCCTTACCCCCCCCCCCCATGCGTAGAGTCTGTGGTGTAAAATTCAGTGATTTGGATTTCAGTGTGCTTAAGTACACCCAAGTCTGCTAGATGGATTACGGCCTCTGTTTAGCACAAATATGTTATGTTGATGAATCACCAGCCTATACATTCCTAATCATCTGATGGCTAGTCTTCAAGATAAAAAACGAAAGCCACATTAACATGACAAATATTTTTAGCCTGGTTAATTAAAACATCTCCACTGTATCCTCGGAAGCCAGCACACTATATAAAGAACTGCTCTGTAATTATATTTCCACCACCAGATTCCCAAAACAGGTATGCCCCGATCCAGCCAGGAGCTACATAACCAGCTTTCTGTGTATGTCCTTGGCTAGAGAATCATGCACACAAACCGGTGCTGTGTATGTATTCCCCAGCCCAATCCAGCAGACAGGACTGAGCCTACTACATAGCACTTCCTGCAGATCAGCTGTTTGAGAAGAGTATGGGGGGGAGCTGTGGATTCAGCTGCCCTGCCCCCACTTCTCCCTCTTCACCAAATAGCTGAATGGTGGGAGTTTAGCTTTTTGAAGATGCTGTACATGCGCAGTCCAGGGAGCCGGAGTCGGTATCTTTCTGGAAAATAGGCACGGGAGTTTTCCAATCATGGTTTCCATCAAAAAAAAATATTGCATGGGTGAATGGTATCCAAAATGTATTTGTGTTCATGTTTGTAGAAGTGATTGCACAAAATGCCCTGGTTGCTTTTGTTGCCATGTTTCTTATGCATCACTGTTTTTAATAGATGGTTTGTTATTATGACCACCATACCTTCCATAAAGGGTCTCTAAGCTGGATCATCTTTTTTTTCCACCCCCTGCTTGGCATTTTTAGACTATACCTTATTTTAATCCTAAAAGTTTATGGCCGTGGTTTTCCAAACGCCCTGCATCTCAGTGAAATTCTGGGACTCTAGCGGCTTGAGGACAGTAAACCTGGTACTTGATCTGGGCCCAAATGTCTTTTTGATTTTAAATAGAAAGCCTTCCTTTATGAGGATGTTCAGTTCGCAGCTTGAGCAGTGTAATTTTTACACAGGTCCCAGCAATCAATAAAAAAAGCCACGGGAGGAATGATTTATCTTGTTGGTTACAGAGACTGTCACCGAGAGAAATTGTAAAAGATCAATTTACACAACCTGGTGTGAGAATGTTATTGATATAACACGGCTGATCAGTTTCTGGTTGTCTGTGGGCAGTCACTGAAAAAGAGAGCTCTGCCCTCTGATAGGGCCACTGACCAAGATCTTAATAGACTCGGTGGTCCATAAAATGGACAAGAAGCCAATGGAGGAAGAGATTGCCAAAGGCGCTTGGTATGCTAACCTGCCGGGAGCAGAATGGATTGGCTGAATGCCGATTGCTTAGTTAAGCCATGTCAGGCAGCCTCCCCCCTTCTCCCCCCTTCCCACTGTGAGAACAGTTCACTTGGAGACTTGCTGCCTTAATTACAAAGAGCCCTTTTAAATACAGGTCACAGGAGTTGGCTCACTTGAAAGGAAAGAAGGAAACAAGCTACCTTCCTGGAAAAAAAATAAAAAAAATAAAACGCCACTTCTCAAATTAGTTAAATGAAGCTTATCAGCAGTTGTTAGTTGATCCTTTGACAGTCTGTTAATTACAGCTCCTATGTTAGCTATGCTATAAGGACCTGGGTGTGTATGATTATTTTTATTTTGGAAAAAGCCTATGGACAAATCACATTGGTACGTACAGTGTACATATTGGCACAGAAAACCAAGGTTTGGGTGTGATTCCAAGTTGTTGTAAATATCGAGGCATAAGACAAAGGTTCATGAAATGTACATTTTAATTCAGTCGATTGACCTGCATGCCTTTAGTTGAAAATCAGAATTAATTTCATTTTGCTAAGCCTTGTATCAAGTGGTGGCTGAGAACCAGCATGGTGCACTGATTAGACCGGGGTGGGCAACTTGTAGCCCTCTTCATGCTTTGGCCTACAGTTCCCAGCATCCTTCACCACTGGCTATGCTGGTTAGTACTGATGGGAATTATAGGCCAAAACATCTGGAGGGCAACATTGCCCACCCCTGGATTAGAGTGTTAGACTGAAACTGGGGGACCCAAGTTCAAATCTTCACTCAGATATGGTGCTCACTGGGTGATCTTGGACCAATCACTGTCTCTCAGTCTAACCTACCTCACAGGGCTGTTTTGAGGATAAAAAGCTATGGGAGAAACTTTGATTTTGTTAGCTTCCCTGAAAGCACATGTGCTAAAGGATGGAATGAAAATTGTTTAAATAAGTAATCATGCATAAAACAGGCTTGCAGATAAATATACTACTGGGCCAAAAACAAAATGTATAAGCCCACTTGCACAGGATGATACCAAGTGGTATGTGAAGAGGTCACATTGGCTCTGTTCACATGTTATGATAAACTATAGGGTAGTGTTATGACATTGAGTCAAAAAATAGGAGAGAAGATGTTCTCAAGTGCCTGAAAAATACTTTAATAAGCCCAATGTGTTTTGGAAAGCTATTTCCTTCCTCAGGGGCCACTCATCTTCCACTGCAAGTA
The DNA here is from genome assembly GCA_021292165.1 of Shinisaurus crocodilurus. Lineage (NCBI taxonomy): Eukaryota > Metazoa > Chordata > Lepidosauria > Squamata > Shinisauridae > Shinisaurus > Shinisaurus crocodilurus. The sequence continues at coordinate 183,652,281 of CM037878.1, forward strand.
TTTTGAAAAATCTTACTAATACCTTACAAATAGTTCGAAACAGAGAAAGTATCAGTAAAAGTTTTCAAAATATATGTGGAGAAAGACGAGTGGCCCCTGAGGTAGGAAATATCTTTCCAAAATCCATCAGGTTTATTAAAGCATTTTTCAGGCACTTGAAGACATCTTCCTCCTGTTTTTTTGACACAATTTATGCCTTTCCTCTGTGTGTGTGTGTGTGTGTGTGTGTGATGAGACGTTGAGCCTAGCCTTCTCCATGGGCTTGTGAACTCCTCCCTCCTCTGGTGTGGCAGTGAGGAAGAGTTTGGAAGCTTTTACTTCCATTTTTGATTAACCATTGCTTGTCATGTGGATAATCAATGGTGGTTTGTTTGAAACAAGCCATTGTTTATGAAGCTGGCTTGTTTAAACAAACCATAGTTAAGGTTAATCACAGTTTGCACTTCAGACATACCACTAAATTGTGCTTATTCTAAAATGGAAGCAGAGGCTTCCAATCTCTTCATGGCCATGTCTAGGCTCATTTTCATAATGATAAACCATAGTCATGGTCTTTGGTTTGTGCATTTGTTGGTACATGATGAATGAAGCTTTAAAATTAATAGTTTACAGATATAGAAGCTCAGCTAGATTGCTTTATTTACCAACTTTCATTTCTTGAGCATTACTGCAGAAAAGAGAAACTCAGTCACAATTAAAAATCCCACAGAGGTAATTTCTGCCTTGGTTGAAGTTATTATTCTGTGTTAAAGCTAACAATATAAAAGATCCAGAGGAACATTAAGAAGGAAAAAGTAATGTTGTCATGTGCTTAACCTGTTAATTATAGTAATCTACTCTACACTGTAAGTATCTTAACCTGGAATGAGTAACAGGGGGTTGAGAGAATGAACAGACTATAGCAAATGAGGAAAAAAATAGAATAAAATCACACTGCCAACTGAAGTGTAACCTGAGCTATGTGTTTCCAAGTTGTTTGTTTTCAAATTCCCCCACACACTAGTATATATTAGGTGGAACATTTTGTATCAGTAGTCAAGGTTTTGCTTCTTCCTCCTACATTTTAAAAAATCCTGCTGGGAGCCAGCTGAGTTGGCTTGAACCCTCAACGTACATTTTAAAGAGGGAAAGCTGAACAATTTTCATGCCCCATATTGAGACAGATTTTAATTGTTTGTGACCCAGACTGATGCTTATCCTCTTTGTTATTACAGGGTGGGGGGGGGATGAACAAATGAGAATTGACAATCATATCTTTGGATATAACATTGGCACAAGCTGGTTATCAAACCCAATCCAGTGAGGATGAGAAGTATTGGTGGATGATCCTCTCTGTGAGTGCCTATGGCAAGTTCTCCACCTACACCTCCTGCCCAGTCACACATGCCGGGTTCTGGAATCTGCCTGTTTAGCATCAAGCTGCTATGCTTCTGCATATTCTTCGTACAGTGCCTTCTATTCAGTGGGATTTCCCTCATCTCATTATTTATTCAGTTGTGGGAATACTTGAATAGTTGTGGGAATAGACAGCCCAATATTATTTATTTCTTTTAGTTATTTTGGCGAATTTCTATACCGCTTTTCATTATTTATTTATTCTTAAACCCCAAAGTAGTTTACAAGATAATATACAATAAAAGCCATCATTAAAACAATGATAAAAATAATAAAATCTCATTATTTTATGAGCCAGTGTGGCATAGTGGTGAGACTGTTGGACTCTGGGACTTGAGATATATATATAATAGACAAGGGTGGCTGACAATGCTGCTGGTCAGGGAAATGCCCAGGCAAACAAGTGTGCCTTCAGTTCTTGGCAGAAGCACTCCACACTAGGTGCTCACCTCATCTCAGTGGGGAGAACACTGCACATGGACCTCCAATGGAGAACGCCTTCCTCTACACCATGGCCAAAAGGACCTCGGTACACTGCCATATGGTCAGCAAGCCCTCACTCTCAGAACATAGAGACTGGCCTATATGGGAGAAGGTGGTCTCTCAGATAACCTGGTTCTGAACTGTTTAGGGCCTTATAAACCAGCAATAATACCTTGAACATGGCTCTGTCTTTTGAGAATCCAGGTTTTCATGTAAGTAGCATAGCTTACCTATGCATGATGCACAATTGTGTCCTCATCACAATAACAGTTATGTTCAGGCATGACCCTTTCTTTACATTTTTAAAAATTCAGAAGTTGAAAAATTGGGGTTAAGGTGGGGTTAGAAAAAAAAAATGTTGAGCAAACATCCTGTAGGAGATGTTTGCAAAATCAGGAAACAAAACAAAATCCTGCATTGCATTTGCAGAGCCAGGTCAAGTCATATTTATATTCTTCTCACTCCACCTACACACTTTCACATACAACATGGTTTTCTTGTACTAATGTAATAAAAGAAAGCTGATACCAAGGGACAGCATCTTTAGGCACTGGCTGTGGCCCACACCTCAGCAGAGGGTTGACTGATTGCCAGAGCCTCCCAGCCATGTTTCTAATCCTCTTGCCTTTGCCTGCTGCACATCCACTCTGTTTCTCTGGCCCAGAAGAGAGTGCAAGCAAGCGACAGTAGTGAGCAGAAGGAACAGCAGAAGGACACTTTCTGCTCTTTCTCTCTGGGTAGTGGTGGAGATTGGGCCCATAGAGACAGGAATAGCAAGTGGGTGGTTGTAAGGAGGAAGTCCACTGAGGGAATCCTGCCCAAGGGAGCCCCAAAGTGCTGGAGCTGGCGCTTCTGACCTTAGTGAGGAACAAGTAGATGTTCACATGACCTTTGTTATACGATTCCAACTCCCTAGTTATCTTTAGGGCAGCCAGGAAGCACATGTCTGGGATGGGCTTTCCATAGGCCTTATAAAGATCACAGCATTGTCAACAGGAACATCAGACAGCTGGAGAGAGGCTTATTAATTATTATTTGTTTACTACATTTTTTGTTTATTATTTGTTTACTACATTTATATCCCACCTTTCCCCCAAGGAACTCAAGCCAGTGTACATAGTTCTCTCTCCCTGCCATTTATCATTGCCACAACAACCCTGTGAGGAAGGTTTGGCTGAGAGACACTCAGTAACTGGCTCAAGGCAACCTGGTGAGCTTTATGGCTGAACCAGGATTTGAACCTGGATCTCCCCATTCCTAGCCCGACACACTACCTCTGCACCACATTTGCTGTCTATCATGTCTTGAGCATCATGCAGGGATGTTGAAGAGTCCTTGGTCTCGAGTCATGAGTCGAGTCACAAGTCTTGGACCCGAGTCTCAAGTCCGAGTCCAAGTCCTTGGGCCAAAATGGTGACTCACGAGTCCCGAGTCACTCCCAAAGCTGACTCTATGAGTCACTATTAAAATCAATGGGGGTTTTGCCAACAAAATAAGGCTACTTCAGATGTGTGGCTTAAATAAATTCTAGGCACAAGTGTGCCTTTTTATTTCAAAACTCTGCAACTGATTTCGACAAGAGCAGACCAGGCAGACAAACCCAAAATAACCAGGCAGGCAGAGGAGGCAGGGAACCCCAAAGCAGGCAGGCAGAGGCGTTTGTCTTGGACAATTCAAACTGTGGAACTGGTTAAGAAGAGACCAGGCAGGCAGAGGAGGCAGGGCACCCCAAATAGGCAGGCAGAGGCAGCCAAACCCAAAATGTCTGAAAGGTTGCATTTTAGGAAAATGATTTTTAAAAATAAAATCTTCGCCGGTGATCGCACTTCTCTTCACTCCTTCTGGAACAGCCCAGGGATGTTGAAGAGTCCTTGGTCTCGAGTCCCGAGTTGAGTCTCGAGTCCCATTAAAAATACTGGGACTCGAGTGGGACTCGAGTCAGAGGGGGGATTCAGTTCGACTCACGAGTCAAGTCCTGGAGTCCGAGTCCCCATCCCTGGCATCATGCTTCTGTGGCATCAGTCTTGGCTACCCCTCCACCAAGAGATGAGTTGATTGCTTTGTACCATATTGTTATTGTCTGTTATTATATGTTATTATATGTTACTTTGGGAATAATTTGATTGAAAAGTGGGATATAAATCTTTAAAAGAAATAATAATGTAATGATATACTGAGAACTCACAAATCCGTTCCATTCGTGTTTAGCAGATTGTCATGCGTCTTTCATTCTGTCGTCAGCTCGTTGACAGAATCAGATTTCTTTTTAAGGAATGTACGAGAATTTTGTTCCACTTGCGATTGGTCAAAATCTACATTGTAGGGGTCCAATTTTTGCACACACAACTCAGGCATGATTGGTCAAAATCCACTTGCGATTGGTCAAAATCTACATTGTAGGGGTCCAATTTTTGCACACACAACTCAGGCATGATTGGTCAAAATCCACTTGCGATTGGTCAAAATCTACATTGTAGGGGTCCAATTTTTGCACACACAACTCAGGCACGAGACACAAATGGTGAGAGGACATGGCATTAAGCGCAAATCCTGCAAGTACTCACTGTATCTTATATAAGAGCTGTATGCAGTGGAACAAATCATACAAACACTATCTTTTATGGAAATATCTTTAGTCTTGCGCATGGTTTAGATCAGCTGCTTTGGGATGCATTTTATAAAGCATGGATAACATAACATGTAGTTTGGCCCCGATATGACTTGTGAACTGGGCACTCCACATGGGGACCCATATGCATAGAAACCCAATTTGTATGCATGGAGGCCCAATTAGACCAGTTCCAATTTGTTCCCACTCAAGAATTCATAGATTTCATAGATCTGGAAGGAGCCTACAAGGCTATCGAGTCCAACCCCCTGCTCAATGCAGGAAACTAGAGGAGGGGTCTCCCATCCAAGTAATAACCAGGCCTGACCCTGCTTAGCTTTCCACACTCAGACAAGCTGAGCCAGCATGAGCCACAGGCCTGTCAATTGGTGGAGGGGGAAAGGGAGATTGTGTCAGTAAGGCTTGCTCATGTATGGACCTTCATGTAGAGCAGCCCTGTCACACATTGCACTATGTTCATGATGGAGGTTGTGTGTGCATACATGCTCCTCCCTCATGCGAACCAGATCTGTACCTGGTAAGCATCTGAACTTGAGCTGAACATTTGGAAAAGTTTCAGATGGTAGTCCCTTTTACATATGAACTATACTAACTGACCACATTTTCCCTTTTCACTTCCAGCAAGGAAAAATCCAGCAGGGAAGTTGAATTCTAACGCTCAGTAGTTCAACAATGCTATTTCCCTCCACACTAATAAAGCCTATGCACAATTAATTATACTTCTCTACAATTCTTCCCCAACTTAGTGATCTCCAGATGTTTTGGGCTCATCAGCCCCAACCATCATGGCCAATGGTCAGGGATAATAGGAGTTTTAGTTTAAAACATCTGGAGGGGACCAGGTTGGGCAAGTCTGATCTATGCTATAGTATTGGCGGGGAGAAGACTAACCAAACTAGTCTCTCACAAGCACCAGCTAAATTCAAAGTGAACTTGGGGGAGATGCTTGGCCAAAACATCAAAGCAAGCCAAAAGAGGTTCTGTAAGGCTAGCAAACTTTTAGGGAGGTTTCTTAATGGAAGCCCTCAAGTCTCTCTCCTTTTCACTGTCTGCTAAATCACCGAGACGGATGCTTAATGGTAAACTATGAGCTCGAATGTCCATGCTCATAGTATAATTCAACCATTTGTTAGGTATGACAAACCTTATGACCCAGGCATGCAGCAGATATCATGCTATTGACTCCAGGATCCAACATCTTAAAAATCTCTCTCCCATTACCTTTTAACCTTGTTGCAGAAAAAAAGAAGAAAAGAAAAGAGAGCCAAATTCATGCAAGATATTGCCAGTCAAAACTAGAACTCAGTTGCTACACATTACAAATTAGAAGTGAATACTTAGCTAAACACAGATGTGACCCTTCAATTCAGAGGACTGTACTTGATAGTGAGAGGAAGACAGCAGGAGAGTGGAGGCCAGATGGAGAGAAAGTCAATCTGGAAACACAAAAGCCCTCTATTCACATGCCTTCTAAAGGCTCAGGCAGGCAGGGTTGCAGCAAAGCACTACAATGGATGGGAGTGGGCCTGGAGACAGTTAGGGGTCCTTCATGCAAGTGGTATTTTTAAAGCAGGAATGATCAAGGGATATTTGGGGAATCTGCATTTTGAAGCAAACAGACCTGATTCACAGCTCCTGGACTAACATGCAGATCAGAACTCAGTTAGCCTTCAGATTTTGCATTTTGTACTGCAGTTCTCAGCGCAGAAATATACCAAACTGCATATAAAAACACGCGTATTATAGGATACAATATATGTAGAAATCTGTACTTTGAGAGAAGATACATTTAGAAAGCTGTACAGTAATACCTTGGATTGCAAGTAACTTGGTTTGAGAGCGTTTTGCAAGACAAGCAAATTTTTAAATATTTATTTAATTTTTTTTTACTTGATATACAAGCGACGTCTTGCAAGACAAGTATTGTAGTACGGCTTAAATTAAAAATCTCTGTACAAATTTTTTGGGGGGGATTTCGTTTTGATATAAGAGTGTTTTGGATTACAAGCACGTTTCCGGAATGAATTATGCTCTCAATCCAAGGCATGACTGTATATTGTGAGCAAATAAGTTCAAAAATACATATTTAAATGCATATTTAGACATGAGCACACATATTTCTTTTTTACATCACTGATTAACTTGGAAACAGGATGGAATAAACGCATGCAAGAGGGACACACACGATTGATTCTGCCAGTTTATATACCAACCTTCCCCAACCGGTGCCCAGGGATTCTGGGAGTTGTAGTCCAACACATGGAGGTCAGCAGGCTGGGGAAGACTGCTACACACAGTGCCTGCCAGTGCCACACACACTCTAAAAGGGAGCAACAGGAGTGTTTCTGCAGTCGCTGTGTGGCCTGCAGACCTGATACACCCCACCCCAACAAAATCCTTTCTGCTAGAATATACCCGTGTGTCCTTCTCAATAGTTTATCAGCTAACTCCTATTAAGCAGGGGCAGGCAGACTTTAGGCTTGTGGGTAAGGATGTATGGATTCTGTTAAATCCGTTCCATTTGTGTTTAGCGGATTGTCATGCGTCTTTCATTCTGTCGTCAGCTCGTTGACAGAATCAGATTTCTTTTTAAGGAATGTACGAGAATTTTGTTCCACTTGCGATCATGCCAGGGATGTTGAAGAGTCCTTGGTCTCGAGTCACGAGTCGAGTCACGAGTCTTTGGACCCGAGTCTCGAGTCCGAGTCCGAGTCCTTGGTCCAAAATGGTGACTCACGAGTCACGAGTCCTGAGTCACTCCCAAAACTGACTCCACGAGTCCCTATTAAAATCAATGGGGTTTCCCCCCAACAAAATAAGGCTACTTCAGATGTGTGGCTTAAATAAATTCTAGGCACAAGTGTGCCTTTTTATTTCAAAACTCTGCAACTGATTTTGGCAAGAACAGACCAGGCAGACAAACCCAAAATAACCAGGCAGGCAGAGGAGGCAGGTAACCCCAAAGCAGGCAGGCAGAGGCCTTTGTCTTGGACAATTCAACTGTTGAACTGGTCAAGAAGAGACCAGGCAGGCAGAGGAGGCTGGGAACCCCAAACAGGCAGGCAGAGGCAGCCAAACCCAAAATGTCTGACCCTAACCCAAACCCCCCACAACAACACATCAATCAAAATAAATCTCAACACATCGTTGGGGCTGCGCTCCTGGTAGCTGTCCATAGTGGCTGAGCAGCGGCGCGCCTCGCTTCCATGCGCTCTTCACCGGTGATCACGCTCCTTCTGGCACAGCCAGAAGACTCGTCAACAGCCCAGGGATGTTGACGAGTCCTTGGTCTCGAGTCTCGAGTCCCATTAAAAATATTGGGACTCGAGTCCGAGTCGAGTCAGAGGGGGGACTCAGTCCGACTCACAAGTCGAGTCCTCGAGTCCGAGTCCCCATCCCTGGATCATGCACATTAATGGAAGTGTGAATTTGTGCAAATCCCTCCAAAAACAACAACAACAACAACAACAACAAACATGGTCTGCATGTCTGTGGAATCTGCAGATCAGATTCATAGAAATCCAAACTCATTTGAATCCATTGCTGAATTCTCTGACATCCCTAAGTGGGATCTACTGTGCTGTGCTTTTTACTAGAACCCTGAGATCTACTTACCGGAGCCTGATGCAAAGATATACACTTAGAATCAAAGAATTCTGAGCCCTGGAATTTGTTTGGAGTCCCAGAACTGAACGGAGCCTGCACTCCTTGCACACAAAAGTCCACTACTAGGTTACCCCAGGCTTTCTTCACTTCAGCACTATAATTTCGGGTAGTGGTGGAAAGTCTGCTAGTTGCTGCTAGTGCTATTGTTGAACAATTGGGAGTTAGAAATTCCTGCCGTTCTACTGCTAATCACCTAGAAATCTTCCAGCAGGCCCGGACCTACCTTTTGCCCACCCATGCTATAGAGCATAAAGGGCAGTATCCAATTTGGCACCAGCGCTGATGTGAACCTGTTGCACCAGCAAATGCTATTGGCATTGCGCTAGAGGTCGTTTACATTAGCGCAAAGCAATTAGGTGTTGGCATTCTGACTGCTGCAGCCTGGAGCTGTTCAGTACTCCTTTCACCATGTATTTTAAATCTTTGCACTGCTGTTTTATATTGGGTTCTATTTTTCATTTTGGTTTTATACTGTACTTTTAAATTATGTTTTATCATGTTGCATTTTATGTTTTTAATTGTTGTGAACCTCCCAGAGACCTTCAGCTATTGGGCAGTATAGAAATGTAAAATTTTAAAAAGAAACCATCACAGTGATAGTGGTTATCATGGAGATGAACTCAGTGCACTCAGAACACCCCTTAAATGAGCCAATCTGTCTTTTTTGGAGTATGCTCTAACACTATAGTGCAAGAAATCCACACACATCCAGCATGCCATCACTGACCCCAAGGAAGCCATCTGTTAACAAGGACCTATATTCTAGTTTGGTAGCCATCAACTTCCAGGCAATGTTCGGATTATATGCTTACCTTAATGGTTCATAGGAATTCACAAAGGCCGGGGGTGGAGAACCTCTCTCAGCCTGAGTGCCAAACTCCATTTAGGAGAAGCTCTCAGTGGGTGCATTCCAGTGTTGGGTGGGACCCATGGAAAAAGGGATGGAGCCAAAGGCAAAAGGGGTGTGACCAACCCCCCCCCCAAATACCAGCATATTTTAGCTTAAAGCTCTAAACTGTCAATCACTAAGCCGTAGGAGAAGCATTTCAACCTTTTAGAATGGGGAAAAAACCACACCAAACTGGGAAAAAAACTCAAAATGATTGGTGGTCAGGAGAATGGCCAGGAAAAGGGAGTGTGGCCAGGGACCACAGGAGGGCCAGATTGGGACCCCTGGAGGGCTGAATTTTGCCCGTGGGCCTAAGGTTCCCCACCCCTGACATAGGCAAATACCAGGCTGTTGTGCTCCCTGCCTATGGAGTATGTAATGTGTCCGTATGCATAGATAATTTGCATGATTATTCTCCCCTAGTTATAGAGAGGGGGAAGATTGCATAAATGGTCCGTATTTATGGACATGCCACATGTGACCTTGGAGCGGTGGCAGAAGCCAGAGAGATTTGTATACCTATGGGTGGGTTGCTTCTAGGTATATGAATCGGGACGCAGCCTTTGCGTGAGCGATTTCAACATCTGTTTGCAGAAAGTCGATGTCGAAGGGGGGTTATCAGCTTGCACCAACTGAGGGACCCAGCGTACATGTCATGCTGATCCATCGGATGCTCACTGCACTAGAGGAGGTTAGCTGAGAATAGGGATGGGTGGAGTTTGTGAAATCCGCGGTGTTTCGCAGATTGTCACGCACCTTTCGTTCCGTCGCCCACGGACTGATGGAATCATTTTTTTTTAAAACCCTAGAATTTCATTCTACTTGGGCTAATTTGCAGTAGCTCACTAGCTAATTAATGCGAATTATTGCCAATCCGCCACCCCCACCCCCCACCCCCGCCCAGTGAAAAACCAGTCTGCAAAATCCGTGTGACTCTGGAAAAGTCGGTCCGCCGCAGAATCATCGAAATCTGATCTCATTTCAGTCCATTGCGGATTTCTCCGACAGCCCTAGCTGGGACCTGGGGGTTTCCCCTTCTTGGAACTGCTCCCAGCAGCAAATCAAAGAAGGGTCCACCAAGTGTGTTTGCATTGGAGCATTTCTCTCCACACAAAAAGAACTCCATGCACAGTTTCATTCAATAGGAAATTTCCATCTATCAGCCGTTCACCTATCAGTTATAGCAGGCCCCAGCCAGCATAGCTGGGAGTTGTAGGCCAAAAACATCTGGGGACCCAAGGTTGGAGAACATTGAGCTATATAGGAAAGGCTTCACCATACCAATCAAGTGTCAAACAGTACTTTTGAATTAAGCCATACATTGTATGAACATTATTCTGAACAAAGTGCAAAGTGCAATTTGCATGTCATTAATTTGTTACATTAAGGTGTTGTACAACACCCTCTTGTTTAAGTAACTATTCTTTAGCAAGAGATACACTTTCTAATTTAATTCTGATAGATCTGTGTTCATCTTGGCCTACCAAGATAATGCGAACTTCTTTTGCATTTTATTCTCACAGTAACTGTACATTTTCTTCCTATTGTCATTTGATGGCAGATTTCTCAGTACATTTCTGCATAGGGCATCTAGATTGCTTTCCACAATATCTGCCTCAATAATAGATTGCAGAATGCAATGCACTTCATGCTACATATCCTACATGTTACAATGTCCTGTAATTTGCAGTTGCAGTTGTTTCCCCTTGCTTTGCCCCACGAGTGCTGCAATCGTCGCCTGTTGCCCTTTGTTTTCCTCCACAAGCGCAGCTACCACCGATTCCATGGCTGGCACTGCCAGAAGCCCCTCAGTCCGTCCGAGGCGGACTGAGGGACTCCTCACAAGAGGAGAGTGGAGGTTGAGTTGGGGATCAAGCTGTCACGTCTCTCTTGCGCTCCTACTCCCCTCCCTCCAGCTAGAACGTCGTGCACAGCTCCCGGGTTTCTTTGTAAAGCTTTATTGAGTAAAAAGCAGGGCAACTCAGGTGGTTGCAGAAAAGGGTTACACAAAAGTAAAGAAAGTGATTCAAGACCCGTTATCCCGTCAGTGGGAAGTCATGAATGATCAACAGTTGATCGCCAACTGGGGAGTTTTGCACACTCCCAACCTCAAACCAGAGAACCTCCTCTGCCCCCTAGGGTGGATCAAAAGCCTTGTTAGCCAACCAAACAGAACGACCAAGGGAGGTAAGTTGTTCCTGCCTCTGGAGGTGACATTGCTCACGAGGATCTGTCACGGAGGCTGGCTCCCCCCTCCCATCAGGAGCTCTTCCCCCTTCCATCGGGAGTTCCTTTCCCAGGGATTCCTCTCCTCTCCCTCCTCCCTGGTAATACTTGGCACTGGCTGCAACCTTGACGGCACAGCTGGGTCAGTGTTATCAACAGTGAGTGTCTCCGCTTCTAACTCCCCCTCCCCTTCCATTTCGGAATCCATTCCCACGGGATCTGACCAGTGCTGTTTTGGAATTAGAGGGTTGGAACTTTAGGGGCTAGGGGAGTTAGCCCCGACACCTTGCCAGGGACCATCAGATGGCACACGTCATCTACCTTTGCATTTACATAATACTATGACTAATGTGTGCATATAAAGCAGGTTTCCTTATCATTTTAGTCATTTGCTTGCTATAATAGGGCAGTATCCAACAGTGTCAAACTCAAATAGTGCAAGCAGAGCTCTGCTGAATCTTTCCATTGTGCAAGCACTTGTGCATTAGGCTTGCGCAACTGGTTGAGCTAGCAGTTTCACAACTGGTTGAGCAACTGCACTTGTCAACCTGTAACTTCAGTTGGATTCTATTCGCGCACATAGTTTGGAACTTAGTTTCTGCTAGCGCAACATCATTTGCATTAGTGGAATGACACAATTGGATTCTGCCCGTGGATTGCAGACCAGGGTTTTAATGCTTTTCAGGAATGTATGTCTTTGCAACTTCTGAATTATGTTAAGACCAAGAACACCTTATCTATTATTACCTGGAATGTGGGGCAAAGAGTGATAGAGTATTTGCACCTTGCTTCCCTGAAGACCTTTGACCTCTTCCAAATTGGTAGCAATTTTTGGATGATTGTGGCTTCCAGGAAGCATATGGCTTGTCCAGTTGTAGAATCTTGGGACCCAGATATTTAAGAAATCTTGGAAGAATGCCATTGTTGCCAGCCACTCTGGGATAGGCTTGACCAGAGTGCTTACAAAATTCTGCTAGAGATTTCATGAAAGATAGCCTTAATATGTTGGATTCCTTGAGAGTTTTTAAAAATTGCTCTGCTTGCTCACTTTTGTTCATCTTTGATTTATTATGAGGCTAGCTAGCTGCCCAGTCTCATTAAAGACAGATTCAGATGTTCTTTAAGTGACTTTTGCCCATGTCCGCATGATGCTCCCTAGAATGCCAGAGAGGAAATCTTGTAGAGTTCATTAACTCCAAGCCAACAGTGACTAAATCAGGATGATCCACAGCTTCCCTCTATCTCATGAACAACTTTGTTCCATAAATTGTGATCGAGCTCCTATAGCTCCAAAGTATTTTCCTCCTTTATGGCTTTAATAATAGGGTTTATGATAAATTTAGAGAACATCTCTGTGGGTTTTTATACCATCAACCATGGTTTCCTCTTAGATCAGCTTTGTAGGATGGGTATGTAGGGCACTAGACTTCAGTAGTTTCATTCTTACCTACTGGATCAGTTCCAAAAGCAGGTTGCCATATGGCATGGGGTGCAGTGGTGGTGGTAATGGTTGGGTGCTGATCAGGAAACACAAGGCCAAAGCTCCCCTTGGCATATGGAAATTGCTGCACAGGCCTTTGGATCCAATGACTATTGAAACCATGTCTGGACTCAATACTGCATGTAAACCCAACTTCAAGACATGACAAAAGAATTGACACAGTTGGCTTGTTTAGAAACTTTTTGATCCTTTTACAGGTGAGACTTTCTAAAAAGTAATAAAAATGAAATTCTATGTTCCAAGTTTTTGACTATAAAAGATAAACCTTCTTAATTGTGGGCTGCTACCTTTCTAAAATACTATTGATATTCCCAAAAATCTTGTTCAACACATGTATCATTACTGTTTGTAATTGTGTGTCAATATATGCATGAATGGGACAACTAACTGAGGCTGCAATCCTAAATCCACTTACCTGGTTGTATTTCCTTTGAACTCAATGGAAATTACTTCTGACTAGACATGCATAAGATTGAAGTGTAAGAGTCCAAAAATGAATAACTAGTACTGCTATTGATTTCAATGGAACCATGACTGCCCTGCTCCCCAATTTTTTGAAGTTATTAATGGAAAAGTTTTCAAGAGTGTTAAACCCTCGGGACCTCTCATAAGCAATGCTTAGACAGGTTTCTGGTGGTACATTACCCATGAGTGTGAAATAAATAAAAAACAGACACTGATGCAAATGTACACTTGATATTAACATGTCTAATTTCTGCCTTGTAGATGTCATCAGCACCTTCATGCTTGTGAAACTAGGAACAGTTCTTAGCGTCACTAATGAAAATGCCATCAGTTCCTCCAGAACCTGGACTCTTCTCCTTAACATTGTATTTTTCTTAATCAAAAAGGAAGGGAATTGGGAAAGTATTCTGATTCCTTGGGCTGCATTATTGGGAATGAATAAGAAAGAAAAATGATCCATCTGTCACAAACACTCCAAACCTTATATAGAGTTGATCAGTGGGCTTCCCATTAAGACCAGTGCACTTGAACACACAACTTAAGACTGGAGTCCTTTCAGGAAAAGAGTGAATGCTTCTATTTGCATGCATACTTATTATGAAAGGGGGATTTCAGTCAGTTTTCATCTCCTTAAAACATTTGGGTTTGAAAAAACACCATTTGGTGATAAAGTCACCATAAATGCTATGTCTATTTTTAAAATTAATCTAATGTTTATAAGGCCTCAAGTAGCATACGTTAGAAAGGCCAAACCATTAGAGCTCCACATTTCAGAAAATAGCACAACAACAAGAGAATGTAAAGTTATTTTATAGTGGGGAGGGAAAGAAGATGAAAAGGGGGCATGGGAGAGGACTAGAGAGAAAACTCTGTCTTTCAGTTCCAATAGGTCTTGATGTTTAAAATCTCTGAAGTTTCCTTATGTGTTAAAAATGAAAAGCTACAAATTTATCTTTTGCCATTTTCCCAAGGGAAGCTGACCCAAATCTTCCAGCAGTAGTTGAAAAGGTTTTTTCCTAGCTTTATCAAATGGCCCCAACAGAGCCCAGCTTAAAATTAAAAGCTTCCCCTACCAGAGGGAATATATGTGACTTTAATAACTGAAATGTGTTTTTACTTTCTATTACAGGGGTCAAAAGGTTTCTAAACAAACCAAATTTATCAATTATTTAGAGCTGATTTCTTCTGAAGTGGTATTTCTAAGATATTATTTGGTGGAGAAATTCAATGTTCTAAGGCCAGCAGCAGCGTTTTATTCATAACAAATTTCTCTGAAACTGAATTTGCTGGGGCAACTTAATTTCCCACTATCGTGTTTGCACTGCAGAAATATCAACTGAAGTGTTATAAGGCCTAACGAGTGGGCTTTTCAAAGAGAAATCCCATATAAGCATGCTTATTCAGCAGCACCCCTGCTTGCTGTTTATTGCTTAAGAAATGAACTAGCCGATTGTGTTTGGAGTGGAATTTCTTTAGGTGTGGCAATCATCTTGGGGGGGGGGGGAAGAACCATACACACAAAAGCACCTTTAAAAGCCAGGAAACAATATCTTAAACCACATTGTGTCACCCAAGCAGCAGAAGGAAATCAGATAACTGTCAGAAGTTTTGTTAAAGGTGTTTTGAAATGAATGCATGCCACTTTTTCCGAGTGAGGACTTTCCCCCCATGAAGTCCATACAACATTTCATTTAGTGGAAGGAACAAAATGAATATAAATGTAGAAAGTGGGCGGCCATTTTTTTTAAATTTCTAACTGAGTCCACAGACCATGTAAATACTGTGTTTATTATATAGCTAAACACACATTGGGTTTTTGCCTAAAGACTGCCATTCGGTGCTGGCAGAAGATGTTACAGAACAGTTCATAAATTCATGGGAAGCCCTGTTAAATGAAACCAACCATCTAGGAGCTGACATTCTGCCATCTTTCAAAACCTGCCTTTCCAGCAGTAAAAACCTGCACGTTTATTTGTGCAAGAACGTACGAAGCAGAAATGCAATCAAGGTGTTATATAAGGCAATTAATTATTTTAAAGAAAAAATAATTTATCCATTGAGTATACAGAAATGGAATAGATACTGGGCTGTATCTGTAAATGGAATAAATATGGGCTGTAGCTCAGTGTCAGAGTGCAGGCTTGGTATGCAGAATGACCTGGGTTCAATCCCTGGTATCTCTAGGTTGGGCTGGGAAAACTGTCTGAAATATACTAGAGCAGGGGTAGGCCAGTTGGTGCCCTCCAGATGTTTTGGACTACAACTCCCATAATCCCTGACCATTGTCCATGGTGACAGGGGCTGATGGGAGTTGTAGCCCAAAACATCTGGAGGGAACCAAGTGGCCTACTCCTGCATGGCTAGAGTTACTGCTAGTCAGCGTAGTAGACAATACTGAGCTAGATAGACAAATGGTATTGGGCAACTTGGGCAACTATGTTCCTACCCCTTATTTATACAAGCTGTTATTTCTGCCTCTCATATATTACAAAGAAATAAATGCTGAATATATGCATGATGTCTGCAAATATCAACAATGTTCTAGATATACACAACATGCCCTTTCTTTATTGCTCCCCATTCTCTGCCCAAATCTTCCACCCACCATCTATTTCTCTCACAAGAAAATAATCTTGCACATCATCCATTGCTTTAAGGGAAAAGGCCATAGCTCAATGGCAGAGCCCATGCTTTGCATGCAGGAAGTCTTAGCTTTATCCCTAGAATCTCCAGGTAGGGCTGGGAAAGATTGGGGACATCCAATGAAGCTGAATGGTGGGCAGAGATTCAGGACAGATAAAAGGAAGTACTTCTTCACACCACACATAGTTAAACCATGGAATTCCCTAGCACAAGATGCTCTGATGGCCACCAACTTTGATGGCTTTAAAGTGGGATTAGACAAATTCATGGAGGATAAGTCTATCAATGGCAACTAGACCTGATGGATATACCACCTACAGGATCAAAACTACTATGCCACTGAAGAATACCAGTTGCTAGAGTACAACAGTGGGAGGATGCTGTTGCACTCATGTCCTGCTTGTGGGCTCCCCATAGGCAGCTGTTTGGCCACTGTGGAAACAGAATGCTGAACTAGATGGGTCTTTGATCTGATTCAGCAGCGTTCTCTTTATGATCTCATATTATGTTCTTATTGACATATTGCAGATGGAACTGAGGCTGAAAAAGATAGTGGCTTGTCCAAGGCCACCTAGTAAGTTTATGATAGAGGTGAGATCCATACTGCGGAGATTCATTTTAAATTCTTCATTACTTAGGATTTAACATTTAGAACACAGTGAATTGCCTTGCAGGATCAAGCCAGGGGTCCATTTAGACCAACCTTCCCCAATCTGGTGCCCTCCAGTGTGTTGCACTGAAATTTCTTGCATTCCCAGCCAGCATGGCTATCAGGAAGAAGGCACAGGTGGAAAAGCTTGGGGGCCCCATGTGGTGGAGGTGGCCAACTGGGAGGAGGATAGCCTGCCACATATAAGGCAGGAACTTCTCCCTGGGGCCTCACTTTTCCTCATGCAGCAACCCGCCCACCCTCTCTGTGCTGCAGTGAGGGATTAGCCAGAAAAAGGCAACCAAAATGACCTTTCCTCATAGGGGGCTGGAGCTGTTCCCCTATGAGGAAAGGTTACACATAATGCCTGGGATTCTTTAGCTTAGAGAAAAGGTGAGTATGGGGAGACATGATAGAGGTGTATAAAATTATGCATGGTGTGGAGAAAGTAGACAGGGAGACATTTTTCTCCCTCTCTCATAGTACGAGAACCCAGGGTCATCCCATGAAGCTAATTGGTGGGAAATTCAGAACTGATAAAAGGAAGTACTTCTTTACACCATTCATAGTTAAACTATAGAATTCCCTATCACAAGATGTAGTGATGGCCACCAACTTGGGCAGCTTGAAATGCGGATTAGATAAATTCATGGAGGATAAGGCTATCAATGCCTACTAGTCCTGATGGCTATGTGCTACCTCCATCAGAGGCAGTATGCCTATGTACACCAGTTGCTGGGGAACATGGGCGGGAGGGTGCCATTGCACTCATATCCTGCTTGTGGGATCTCATGGGCAGCTAGTTGGCCACTGTGTGAACAGAATGCTGGACAAGATGGACCCTTGGTCTGATCCAGCATGGCTCTTCTTATGTTCTTATGACCCCTTATCCCCAAACACACCATCTTGTGTCTCCCTGTGTGTGTGGTGGGAAGCCTTTTCCATCGTTATGATGTCTATGACAAGGTAAGGTCATGCAAGGATCCCTGACAGCATGAAGAGTAAAGGTGAACACTGAATCTTGCGAGGAGTTCTACGAAAAGACTGGAAAATTATATTCAGAGGGGGAAAATTATAGTTATTTCACGCCATTGTTTTTAAAGCCTTCAGACACTCTCCTGCCATTCTGAATTGCCATCTACAATCATGCCAAATTCACCTTCAGAATATACAGAGTTTGCACGGGATCAAGAATGAGATCTGCCATCTGGGTTATTTGGGAGATTGTCTTCACACAGGAGTTTGCTGCTTTGTGTCAGTGGCGTGCCTGGCAGCTGGTAGAAGGAGCAGTACTGCTCTTGAACATGTGGAGTTGTTTTATGTTGGGGGAAAAGCTGGTTCATGTGCAATGTATGTGGTCATGACCCAAAGATAAGAGGAGGTTTTCTCTTTTGCTTACACTCTGCCTTATAGACTCCAGCATTGTTCAAAGACAAGAGTCCTTTAAAATGAAATAAGCAAAGGATCCCCTTACTGGATGATAAATGGGATAAGGGCAAAACAGAGAGGTCAGGCTTGAAATAATTAATCCCACACTTACATCAGATATGTACAGCTTCCTACTTACTCTTTGGTGGGGAAGAAACAAAATGAAAGAAATTACAGGGGTGAGGTGAACTTTTGTATACCACAATGCTATTATAATATTGTCACAAGGTAGCAATTTATTTTTGTGTGTGTGCCTGCTTTCCCTTAAGTGTTTGGTAGATCCTTTGGAGAAAGACAAACCAATCTAGTTCATGTGCTGAGAACACGTCTATATATTTATATATCTATATCTGGGTGTATGGGTGTATGGAATTCACCCATGAACCATCCAATTGGGTGTATGGAATTCACACATGAATGCTGATAATCCCCAAAATGAATGTCTGAACATATATAGATTCCCCCACTTTCCAGTTAGTGAATTCTCTCAATCACACTTAAGTGACCATCAAAATCCATTTGTACATCTCAGAGTTTTTGATCAGTCACAAAATTTTCTATGATTGTGAAGATTTACATGAATGACAATATCTGACAAATTTTGGAATTCACAGGAAATGCCAGTAGGTTGGTGAACGTTGATGTTTACTGGTAATTCTTAAGATTTTAGGAAGCCCTGTGGAAAACGTTCATCTCATTGGACTTGTTTTTGATATTTACATTGAGATCATGGTAAATATCCTATATCAGTAGATTTTGGGAGTGAGGAAGTACTGAAGGTATCCCCCACCCCTTTCTCAAAATGGTGTGTGTGTGTGTGTGTGTGTGTGTGTGTGTAAAGTATTACACTAACCAGGGTTTGGTTCACACTGCAAATCTCAGTAACAATCCAGGGCCGCGGTGAAAGGGGTAGAGGTGAGAAAAATACTTCCATTTGGCATTATTTCTGTATTGGAGCACTGAAGAAATGCAACCGATCACTCATTGTAAAGGGATCTTATTGAGATCTTTTCTTCCTCACAATTAAATGCCATTAAATATAAACCAGAGAGGGAAATCCATCGCAGCCAGCCTCAATATAAACCACATTTTTATTTGATCAGGGTTCATTCTGAGAAGTGGCTGCAGCATAGTAGGCAGTCCCTGAAAAATGGCATTTTCTGGCCTGGGAGCTTGATGGCGGGGGTGGGGGAAACCACGGCTTCCTTTCCCAACCAAGCATGCCTTTGCAATCTGGCGCATTTCCTTATGTGGCCTTGCTCAGGCTTATAAACCATTGGAATCAATTTCTTTTAAAAACACGTTTCTCAGAAACTTATTACGCCCTTTAGAGATATATTATATACCTTCAGCGGCAAAAGAAGAAAAATTACAGGTGCAAAAGCAACCCATTTTTCTCGCGGCTGAAAATGATGCTGTGTACTAGTCACGAGGGAACAGTAAAAATTACACTCCAACAGCAACAGGGCAGAAGCCCAGAAAGCCACAGCAGAGCGAGTGGCACAGTCAGGCAGCGTTCTAATAAATCAAGATAATTCTCTGCCTGCCTTGAACTTAGACCCGACTACAATTCACTGGTACAGCAGGAAGGAAAAAAGAAAAAGAAAAAAAAAAGAGAGTCTGCTAGAGGAATTCAGCTTTACTGGGGGGACGTGATTAGTCACTGGCCAGATTGAGCCTCGATTGCATCTAAATGGTCCACTTTATGAACCATTTATCTTCTGCTCAGACCATTTTCATTACACCAAAAAGTGATGCTGAGCTACCAGCTGTAAGATACAGCCTGGTGAAAATTAATAACCTTCCCCCCCCCTTCCCTTTCTCCCTCCTCCTGCAGAACTCCTGCATATGTGAGCAGGAGCATTTATCCCTGTTTTGTTGCTATTTGCATCCTGGCGTTCCCTGGCAGTCTTTCAATTTTCTCAAGTCTCTTAGCCTTTGCCCCCTGTTTCGCTTTCGCAACACAAACAATTCATCTGTGCATTTAAAATTCTCTTAGCGCCCTGACACCAGGATATAGCCTTAGAGCAGGGAGCAGTTTACGCAGAAAAGGGCTCTTATTAATTCCTCTGTCCTGCCGTCCTGCTAAAATATAGGGATCTTGAGATTACTGCTGGGTCCCTTAAAGACCATTTAGAGCAGTACAATTTTAAAAAGGAGACCTTTATTAATACCTGCTTAGGCTACTGACTGTGGGGAGGGCAGAGGAGGTCTGGCTGTGATGGAAGATAGTCTCTCAGCGAGGGCGGCACATGACTGATAATTCACCAGCAGCCTACAGAGCCTTCTGTAGCTGCTAAGATATATGCTGATATGATTACAATAACACACAATGAAATTATGGAGTATTAATGGTGCTTAACCACTGTCAGGAATTAAGCAGAATTAACACGAGTCTTTCTTTGAGCAGACCTAGTTTTGATAGGGCTGATTAAGGATTTGGCTATCTGAGGAAGCTCATTATAGTATTAATTAAGATACAATGAAGACCAAACTGTGTTGTTTTGGTTGCTTTCTGCATGGAACTACACAATAGGACAGAGCTGTAAAAAAATATATGTATCCCATCAGAGCTGAAGGGTCCTTTTTGGGGAGAGGGGGAATAGAAATGGCACAACCCCCCCCTCCACTTATTTTCTGATTTTCCAGCTTTTAAAAACAATATTTCCTTTGCCTGTCATAGCAACAACAAAATCACATTCACTGCAGCCATAAATATGCCTGACCAGATCTATAAACTATATTGCAGAAATGGGATGGCTAAATCACACCATTGGGAATATGCTCAAAGAATGAAGAAATTCAAAGAAAATTCCGTGGTGACAGAATTTTTAAAATTTTGCAGAACTGGACAGCTTGGCAATGTGGTTTATAATGTAATGCACGACATCTCTCCCCCCCCCCCGCCGCCTACATAACTGTGTAGTTTACATAATAGAAATCTAACAATATCGTAGATGAATTGGGGAAATGCTAATAAAATGAAATTTAAAATATTCACATTGATCCTTGTATTCTATTATAAATGCAGTAAGCTCTTTTACAAAAAAAAAAGGTTTTTGAATTAAGAACATAATTACAAAGTATGAGACGAAACACACTTCCATTCATATATTTTATTGTGATGGTTTTGTTGCTGTTTTTACTTATGTAATAATCACACTAAACTGAGAGTATTTGCAGCAGTGGCGAGGGGGGAGTTGAAACTTTGGTGTTCAAAATGTTCACACCAAGTGCACTGAAAGAGAATGGGCTGAGCTCATGTGCTCAAACCGGGCTTCCCATGAAAATATTACATCAATATAATTGTTCTGTGATGTGATCGGCCCTGTTTCGGCAAGGACTGAGCTAGGAGATGCAAAACCATAAATCTAGCTTCCTTTCCGAAATTCTAATAATTAACAAGTAATTGAGAAAGACATCTCGACTTGATTTGCCCCTGAGGACAAAGGCAGGTACAAATTGCGCCCACTGGATCTCATGGAGGAATTTGCATCCTGGGGGTGGGGTGGCTTCTTCACCTTTGGGAATGCAGATGGTTGAATCATTACTGCCCTCTCCTGGGTATTTGTTAGGAACAATAGATTTACTCCCAGTCATAAGACTGAAGATATTCAAAGGACAATTACACAGATAGTCTCACCTCCCTTTCAAGAGGGAGAAGCCCCATAAGTGTAGTTCCTGTATAACCTATGTGCATTTTAGTAGGGCTTGAAGAGCAGTGGGGCTGTGTGTGTGTGTGTGTGTGTGTGTGAATTTGGAGTCTTGATTTATTCATAAAGACTCCCACAGGCCTGTGGCTCACGCTGGCTCAGGTTGTCTGAGCATGGAAAGCTGAGCAGGGTCAAGCCTGGTTGTTATTTGGATGGGAGACCCCTCCTCTAGTTTCCTGCATTGAGCAGGGGGTTGGACTCGATGGCCTTGTAGGCTCCTTCCAACTCTATGAAATCTAAATCTAATCTAATCATTTAATTAATTGACTTAAAATATTTATAAGCTGCCTTTTAGGGAAAACCCCTCCATAATAAAACAACAAAACAACAAAACAACAACAACAACAACAACAACAAAGCAATAACAACATCAAAATTAACAATTAAAACCAAAATTAACAATTAAAACCAGATAACACTATATACACAACCACGCCTTATAACGTTCTGCCTCAGTTACAGGCCACAGTAAATAAATAAGTCTTTAGGGGCCGCTTGAAGGCCTGCAATGATGGGACATCAATTGGGTACTGCTGGCAACACAAGAAAGAGTCTGACTCCTGTGGCACCTTAAAGGCTACAGATTTACAGTGGCATCTTTCATGGACTAGTAGGCTCTCTAGTCCATGAAAGCTTATTCCAAAATAAATCTGTTAGTCTTCATAGTACAACAAGACTCTTTCTTGTGTTTGCTGTAACAGACTTGAATGGCTTCCCCCTCCAGATATTCCTGAGCGCGGGTGCTGGAGGGATGATTGCTGTACCCAGTGGAGGTTCTGGAAGCAGGGTGGACCCCCAAAGTCTCTGCTTGCCTAGCCTCCAGGAGATACAGCCAGGTTAGTTCATGGCTATTGGTGCCAGGTTTCGACAAGATTCACCAGTGTTTCATGGGCACTGGTTGAATGCAAAGGTTACAGTTGGGTCAGATCTTCAGCGTGACCTACTTCCCTTCCCCCAAAGCATTCCCCTGCTAGGAGAAAGAGCTGGGTATTTTATTGAATATCTACCTGCAGCATCCTTGCCCTACCACAATGTAATCTGGTGTGTTAGATATTATTGAATCATATCCACTCATCCATGTGTTGTGCAATACTCCCCCTCTGGGCAATATTGCAAGCAGATATGAGCAGGACTGCTGCCTTTCTCGCTGAACTTGGATCCATACCAGAAAGAATTTGGATCCAAGAAGCAACCTGGCTTTGAGGCCACTGAGGAGCATCCTGCACAGATAAGTGGTCATCTGTAGTGCCTCCACCATAGCCATTGAAAGTGATGGGGAAAGATTTGCACTTTCCCAAATCTTCCTTTGTGTGGTCTTCTTGGAACAGTGTTCTCCAACCTTGGGTCCCCAGATGTTTTTGGCCTACAACTTCCAAAACATCTGGGGACCCAAGGTTGGAGAACACTGTCTTGGAAGCAGGGACACATCTTACTCTGGTCACATAGATGCTTAATCCCTGTAATGAATCCTCTACTTCAAGCTGTAACATTTTGGAGTTGGGACACATGGAGTATGCCCATCATGTCTTGCAGCAATGCCAAGACCCCCAGTTGTGCCCACAAAGACTTCCTTGCACTGCCTCCATTCACCTTCTACAGTCCTTAATTGCTATTCCTCCCCTCACAGCCTACCTCATCTCTACACCACCAAAGCCCTAGGAGAAAGCAGGAAGTCAGCAGATGGGTGTGTGTGAGAATACAGTAATTTCAAGTGGGAGGAAATGGAGTGATTCCAGGTTGGGGGGGGAAATGGAGTGATTCCAAGTGTGTGTGTGTGGGGTGAAAACAGTGAGGATCCAGATGGAAGGGGGTGAAAATGGAGATGATCAAGGTGGTGGGGGGAAGAAGAGAGGGGATCCCTCCCCAAAATGGCAAATGTGCCTGCAGGACCAAACATAAATTACAAATTTGCCCATGGGACTGAAAAGGTTGCCTACCCCTGAAGTAGTGACTTTGCCTGCCAGCAACCACCAAAGTCATTGAATGGGAGCA
Organism: Shinisaurus crocodilurus; assembly: GCA_021292165.1. Taxonomy (NCBI): domain Eukaryota; kingdom Metazoa; phylum Chordata; class Lepidosauria; order Squamata; family Shinisauridae; genus Shinisaurus; species Shinisaurus crocodilurus. The sequence continues at coordinate 183,675,960 of CM037878.1, forward strand.
GAGATACTCCTGAGGATTGTACTCTACATGGCGAATGCTACCAGAAGTTAGAGCTGGGAAACCAGCTGGGAGAACTTGCTGGAGCACCCTCGTGTCAAGAGTAATGTGTGCTCTGGCAGTGGTATCTCCCGATTTCCACAGGGTCTCTATTTTATGACTAACTAAGTTGGGATAAAAATTACTTTGCTTCCTTCTTTAGATGTACTTCATTGATGAAGATAAAGTGGGGTGTTTCTCGACTGAAGTGAAAAACTCTCTAATGAAATTATAAACTCTCTAATGAAATTATGAACTGTAATGAGATACTGCCACTTTGACCAGTGCCTGACAGATTCTGGGCAGACCCACTGAGTTCAATGGGGCTTACTTCCAGGTAAGTAGGTATAGGATTGCACCTCTTGAGTGAACTCTAAAGAGACAGAGTATTATAGCTCAGTCATACTCTCTTTGGTTAGTCCCTTGGAAAGCCACTCTAAAGGTACAATCTTGTACACACTTACGAGTAAGGCCCATTGAACTCAATGTGGCTTATGTCTGAGTATAAGATTATATAAGATATATTGGTGCAATTGGGTATTGGTGCAATTTTATACATTTCTACTCAATTCAGTGGGCCTTACTCCCAGGTAAGTGTGTATAGGATTTCAGTCTCAGTCTCATTTCACATCTGTCAAATGGGGATGATAGTTACCTCAGTTGATATGAAGTCAGAGTCATTGTTATGAAGGCAGAGTCTAACTGCCCAGAATCTATTCCCATTGGTCTAAGCAGCATTATGTCATCATAGTTTAAATATACATGCCGCTCCCAGCCCCTACTTTATTGACATAACAAACTAGGCAAGTATTACCAGAGCATGTTCTTAAGGCATCCCTAAGCACATTCTAGGGAAATGCCAAGGGACAATAAATATGTAGGAAATATTACATAGAGTTACATGTGTAATAAAACGTGTTAGCGTTAGGAATAAATATTTTATCTTTGAACTGTAGGCTAATATCTAACATACTGGATGGAAAAAAATGTTGAACTTATTGGCAAACACACACTTCCTCTATCTCCCTTCTCTACCCCAGGGAAATACTGTTCTGTTCAATCTACTGAGGCTTGACTAGACATATATGGGTAGATAGCAGGTGACAGTGGGTGATGGTAACAAGCAGTCAGGAACAGGTAGAAACAGCTGGGGCAGAGTGCAGGAATGGGGGAGGTATCAAAAACAGAGGCATGTTCTAACTGAGGTGGTAAACTCAGTTCTAATTGTGGTGTCTAGGCTGTATCCCTTCACCTGCAGGTGTGTTTGTAGGGGGGGGGGGTCACATGACTGAATGCTAATGCTAATGCTGCTACTACTACTACTACTACCTCACACAGAAATCTAGCATGCCACGGAAAAAGCTAGGCTATAACTTTTCACCCTGACATGCTACTTTCCTATATGGTGAGGATATTTTTGTTTGTCTGTGTGGATGGATAGATGGATGAATGGAAGAACATTCAGTTATGTGGGCCACCAGCTGCAGTTGGTAGTGGTACACTGCACTCTACCACCTTCGTGGGAATGAAATCAGAGTCTTGATCAGAGGCAGAATATTCTAGACCATGGACAGCTCCTTCGACATCTCTGAGAAGCTACAAATCTCATCTGAGGCCTTATATATCTAGGTGTAGGCCCTGTTAGGTGTAGGACTTTGCCAAGCCCTGCCTCTCAAAAGAGGGAGGACATGGTTTAAAAGGACTATATTTATTTATTTATTTATTATATTTATACCCCGCCTTTTTTCCTGCAAGGAACCCAAGGCAGCTTACATAATCCTCCTCCTCCTCCTTGGCCTGGAGACTTGTACCATGGGTTCCTGGCAATCCATTGACATCTCTGCCAAAGATTTACAGGAGAACACAGGTTCTTGGGTAGTTCATGGGTGGATTCCTTAGAATGTTTGACCTGTTTACTTAGGTTGCCTCCATTTCTGTTTTCAGGAAATGGGTCTAACACTGGGCCTTCTTTCGCCTGAGAGTCCATAACCTGCTCCACCTAAGAAGGAAAACAATTTCTCTTGGACATGTGAACTTCTTGACGTTGCCTGCCTCATCTCAGTTCATGTCTGGGTAGCTGCTTAGTTTTAGGGACATGGCAGACAGAGAAACAAACAATAGACAAACAAATATCTGCAGACAGATTCCTCCTCTCTTTCTGTTTTTGGACCTCAGTGTTCCTTACACTGTTTCTTACACTGAACTGGTTCTTCCATTCTTTCCCACATTATGGTTTCTAATGAGCTAGAAGCCATTTGCCAAGTGCAGTACAGTATGTAAGGCTGAGATATGTACCAACTTTGGAACTAGCACTGCTGTTGAGGTGAAGAAGAAAACTACGACAACAAGGAGGCACTAACCTCCTTTGTATTTGCTAATGTGCGAGGTCATATGCTATGTTTAAGGCCAGTTCATGCTAGCTAGAGTCTCTCCTATGAGCATCTTTGGAGTACTTGGGAGCACTAAGTTGTGGGTGGGAGGCACTGTACCTACACACATCTACTGCAATGGGCAAAAAATTGAATTTAAAACTAAGGTGTGAGCTATGCATTTTTGCAGCATTCTAAATTTGAGCAATATTTATTTTGTCCCAATTCAATCCTGTAACATTGAGCCTTAGCAACATCTCCCCTGCGAACATTCTGTTGTTGTTATTTTTTTGGGGGGAATATCCTTCAAATTAAAACACTCAGGTCCAGGTCCATATCACTGATTAAAAATAGACGATAGAGCTATGGATATTGCAGCTGTATTAATTGTTTCTAACTATTAGGTTTGCATAGTATAGTGTACAGCCTCCAGATCTATTTTATCACGGGCACTAAGTCTATAATTTCCATTTAGCTGTTGCCAATACTTACTGGCACAAACCTCCGCTTTTTAATTTTTTTGTTGTTGTTGCTGTTTCTATGCAGCATCAATTACATCCCTGTATAATGCATTCCAGATTTTTAAAAAATAATGTTCCTTCAATGCTGTAATTAACTAAATAATTAACATCAGCCCTGGAATGCTTTTGCATATCACCTTAGTTCTGTTCTCTTCTATAAGGTGGATAGCAAGACCCATATAGTAAGTACTACTTCTTTGCAACTTCCATTCACTTCAGTGTAGACTATGCAGAAATAGTACTTGGTAGATCAAACCAATGAAAAGATTAAAATAGAGATGTGTGTTAAAAACAATATACAAAAAGCCTTTTGAAACTCAAACATGAAAATCTATTTCTGGAGTCTACAACATGGTGCCCGTGGCCACCAGTGTGCCCAAAGGCACCTCTTTTTGTGCATGCCAGGCTCACTGCTCCTCCTGGTTTTAATCGTTTTCCTTAAGATTTTTTAAATTATCTTTTTAAAGTGGGAGTCTGATATACTGAAAAGCAAAGTACTGCCCCCTCATCTTTATTTGAGCTCCAAAGAGTGGTTTTGGAGCTCAGACCCCCATCTCTGCCTTGTATTACCTGAAAGGCACAATTCTTGGACAAGTTACTTTTCTTTTTGTGTTACCAGTTGCCTTCTGGGAAATGAATGTTTTGTGACTGGCTAAGCCCCTTATGACTGCCATTTTATGAATGGGCAAGCGTCCCATGTCAGCCATTTTGTGAGAGTTCCCACAACGCTCTCTCACAATTCCAATGGGCCCACTGACCCAAGGAGTTTGGGGACTCCTGATCTATATAATAGTTATTGGGCTGAGCCCAATGTATCTGTAGGAAGTCTTCCATATGAACATCCGTGTTCTTTCAGATCACCTAGAAAGGCTTTGCTCCATGTTCCTTTCTTGAGAACTGCTGGGGCTCAGAGGAATGGCACTGCAGCATTGAAAGCAACTTTCCAGGAAAGCCCATTCACCCACCTCATTGCTAGAATTTAGAGCCAGAGTGAAAACTTCTCTATTCTGGTGTCCTGGCCAGATGGGCGATTAATAAATATAATAAATAAATAAGTAAATATTCTCCCGGGCATTTTAAAATTTAAAATGGTTGCCTTTTGCACTGTCTTATTATTTGCTATTTCTGGCTGTTTCTTTTAGGGTTTCTGTGAATTGTACCTTATGCCTTCCAGATAGAAAGGTGATTAATGCATTTTACTGCGGACTTTATTCTGTCTTTATCATCCCCAGAATCCCAGGATTTTCAGATGAAGTGAGGTGAGCCATAGTTAAAAGGAATGGGATCTAATGCCAAAGATAATCAGAAATAGTAATAGTAATAGTAATAATAATAATAATAATAATAATAATAATAATAAAAATTCAAACTGAGAAATTGGAGTAGGAACACAGAAAACTGGCTATACCAGGAGTGGGTAGATCCTGATCTACTAATAGAGCTCTGGGGGATTTGCAGTAGATCTCCAAGGGTTTCTTACTCCCAGTACATTAATGAAAGCAAAATTGCTAGAAACAACAACAACCACCACCCTGCCATGACTGGCTTTGTGCTACTTGCTTATCTCTCAGCCTAAGTGTGCCTCTTCTGTAAGACAGGAGTGCTAATTGGTTGCTTTTGACCAGGTCTTTTGTTCAGCCTGTGTTAAAGTGCTGTCTGTGTTAGAATCTCTGCTCTCCAGGGTTCCAGACAGGAACCTTTCCCATCTCTACCTGGAGGTGTCAGGGGTTGAAACTGGGACTTTCTGCATGCAGAGCACATACTCTACCACTATGCTGTGACCCCTCATCAACAGCTGCTGAGAAGTAATGGCAAGCTGGTACTGTTGTATGAACTGGCACACGAAGCAGCCACTATTTAGTACAGCTAGCACAAAAGTTTTCAACAAATGAATAGTGAAAAATGGAATACTGGAAAATGTGAATGTCAAAGAGAGGAAGGCCATGAACAGGTAATAGTATTTGTTGCTATTGAAATGTTGTCCCTGCATAAGAGAATAGGCTTTAGAACCAAGGTAGGCAACTTGTGCCCTCCAGATATTTTGACCTACAACTCCTATCATCCCTAGCCAGTGTAGCCAATAGTGAGGGATGATGGGAATTGTAGGTCCAAACATCTGGAGGGCCGCAAGTGGCCCACCCCTGCTTTAGAACATCTCTTAAATTGAAGCTCCTTTTGTTTTGCTAGGACTTAGGTGGAAATGACTCAAAAAATGTAGAATTCAGGATTTAATCCACAATTACCTCCAACTTAGGGTAAGAGAACAAGTGATTCTTTCAATATTTAGATGAGCTTCTATAAATTGAACAGCTATATTGTGCTAGCCCAGATGATGGGTTGTGTGCTTCCCCTCGCTTGCCATGCCACAGAGTAGAAAGTGGAGAGATGTGGAGAAGTCGTAGAGGGAAAAGCGGTGTCCACCAGTTCACCCTCCAAATTGCCCCATCCTACCCTACTGCATTATGAAGGAGAAGCAGTGGCCAACACTTCCAGAACCAAGTTTGCTAGCAGCCATCTACTTCTATCCTCCGGGATTGACGGATCACCATATATGTTGAGGATGGGAAGAAATGTTCTTCCTGGTCAGATTTGTTTGTCTCTTCAACCCATTTTAGGATCCATACTAATAAAAGTGTATTTTTAACAGTGCAATTCTATACATATCAACTTAGCAGCAAGTCCCATTGAGTTCATACATGTCTACTTAGCAGTAAGCCCATTGAGCTTACTCCCAGGTATGTTGGTGTACCCTATACATCAAGGATGGACAATTTGTGGCCCTCCAGATGTTTCTGAACAGCAGCTTCACCAGCCCTAGCCAGCATAGCCAATGATGAGGGATGATGGGAGTTGCAGTCCAACAACATCTGGAGGGACTTAGGTTGCCCACCCCTGTTATACATCACACACTTACCTGTGGTGTATGTCCCATTGAAATCACTGGACTAAATTCTGTATAGATGTGCAAAGGATTATGCTGTGTCTTTACATTGTCAAGTGGAACTCTCTTTCATCACTAAACTGTGCAGTGAAGCCAAATTTAATTTTATAAAGTGTGCTCTTATTTGGGAATGACTATATTTTAAAACAAGTTCAATTGCAGGAAATGTTGCAGAGGAAAAGATGTGCAAGCAATAGGAGGGTGAAGCAGAATATTTTTGGGTGTGTCTGTATACATCTTTGCAAACCACCCAGAGAGCTTTGGCTATTGGGTGGTATAAAAATGTAATAAATGAATGAAATGAATGAATAAAGGACAGCAATGGTTAATATTTAAGATGTAATCATTCCCCGTACAATATAGGCAAATACTTGTAATTTTAAAAAAATAAATACATATGAACACAAGGACTAGGCAACTTTTTCACTATGGAGGGCAACAATGGAAAACTACCATGAGTCAAAGGGCCACAGTTAATTGCATATTTCAGTTTCATTTAATTAACATAATTTGTCTATCAGGTCACAGCTTGAAACCGAACAACAGCTTGAAGCTAAACCATACATGGTGAACAAGTCATGTTGCATTTATTCTGTGATATTTTTTATTCAGGACTCAAAAGGTGAAAATACACACACCTCTTTTTCATTTAAACCCAAATAATAAGCCAGCAGTAATGAGGTCTGAATATATATATATATATATATATATATATATATGTAGTGTGTGTGTGTGTGTGTGTGTGTGTGTGTGTGTGGAGAGAGAGAGAGAGAGAGAGAGAGAGAGAGAGAGAGAGAATCTGCAACCTCCATCTCCAAGCTAAAATCTTCCTTTTTGTTTTAAGAGGTGTGGGATTTTGAGGGCCCAACCACAGAAATGGGCAGGCTGAAGCTTTGCCTGTGTCTTGTTTTGTTCTGTGTAGTGGGGGAAACATTTTACAAAAAGAAAACAAAATTGTACCATCTAAGGAGTTTTGAAGATCAGTGAATCTTTTTTTTAGCCAGTTCACATGTTCTAGTTCTTCCCTTGCTTACTATATTCTTGATGACTGGCAGCGGAGTGTGTGAAAGAGCCGTTGCATGTGTAAAGGCAGGCAGGATTATTACATCCAAAGTTCATCAAACCATCTCAGTATTACACCTAGTAACCTTACAATACTCTGTGGGTCAAAGATAGCAAGCTAAGAAGCTAAAAAAAAAAAAAAAGTTTCATTGCACTATACTGGATTATGTAGCAGCTTCTGGCATCTCAGCCTATGGAAGCTGGATCTCTCACAACAGTTGTCACCCCTGCTGGTAGGGGAATGTTTTTGCCCCTGGCCTCTTGGGCGGAGGAAACATGGAAACCCTGAAGCACACCTTGCCTTGTGCAGGTATGCAACATACTGGCTCTATTTGTGCCAAAAAAATTCCTCTTCATTTTTCTCAACCATTCTCATTCAATCTGATAGAAAATAAACTGCTTTTAAAAACATTTTCGAAGGAGAAGAGAATTTTGGTAATGTTTTTTGTGGGTGGCATGTGAGGTTCTTGTGCTTCCATTAGTTATGAGGTGGCTAAGGGGTGTGTGTGACTGTCCTGGTGTTCATTGTACAATCCCCTTTTTGGTGGTCTGCAGCCTCCCTGACTTCCTGCACTTCAATTAAAGTCCAGAGGAAGACGTCATGAGATAACTCTTCCCATTGGATGCCTTCAGATCAGGAAGCGTGGACAGCTGGGGAGGCTGCCTAGCCTAGTGATGGAGAGATGTGTGGTAGAAAAATATACACATATATACACACACTGCACCCTCAGCCACCTTGGAGCAGTAAGGTAAGCTCAAAGAGACCACCACAAAGAATTTTCTAAAGCACCCTGAGAATGGGGCAGAAAAATGGAAGCCTTGTTCAGAGAGACAACTTTCAGGAAACTGAAGGGCAGATTTCAGCACACCACTAATATTTAGGCCAGCTGCACCTGGCAAGAGGTGAGGTGGGAGCCCACCACCCACTTGGCATTTGGCAGGCCAGGTCACCTTTGGGAGTGAGTAGGATCTCTTTCTCCCTCTCTCTCTCTCTCTCTCTCTCTCTCTTTTGGCTCTCTCCACAATTATCTGTTGGATGGGGATCTTTTTTACGTACTCTGCACTGTCATATAGCCTAGGTGTGCTTCAGGTTAAGAAGCACTTAGGTCACAACTAGCAGGGCCAGTGCAGGCAGAAAGGGAAAAGCAAGATAGAGAGGAGCAACTGTGACTATTCTGTAGCACCGGAAGGGTGAAAGGAAGCTATCCAGGACCAAAGCGTCACATCTTACTGACCCAAAGGAAGCAGGGAAGGGAGCTAGCTTTGGGGCATGGAGGCCTCATCAGTCCAAAGTTTACTGACTATGAGAGGGTGGCTGCAGTGAACCCTTGACACACTGAGGTGTATTGGTGACGAAGGGCAAGCATCTAATCTGATCTGGTTTAAATAGATTTGTTGCAGTTTGGCTTTGTAGTCAGTAAAGTTTCAGCCATATTTGAACCCATACATCCTGTGTCTGTGTCTTATTTATTTATTTATTTATTTACTTACCGACAGGATTTCTATACTGCTCTACATTCAATAAGAGTCCCGAGTGGTGAACAATAAAAAGAATGAAAAAAGAAGAAAGAATCAGAATACAGAATTAAAATCTTTAAAAATCAGATTATGCCAATAAAACCATGCCTAGTCAATCAGGGAAGGCATGTTTAAATAAAAATGCCTTCAGCAGGCTCTGAAAACAAGGGGCAGCTCCCAGCAACGGCCAAACTACTGCATTCTGTATGAGTTGCAGAAGTGTCCAGACCAACCTTAAGGGCAGCCCAGCATAGAGCTGCCTTCATCAGGGTGTCATGGAAATCTGTGCGCTTGAAAAACACATAGTATCTAAAATGGAAGGCCGATATTTTTCTAACAGCATTGCTTTTAAGCCCAAACCTTATAACCCTTTCTGCCTGGCAAAACATACATAAGAGCTTTAGAGTTGGCTCCAACAAAAGATCAAGGGGAAAAACCAAGGGTCTTGGAGGGTACATGCCATATATCGTTCACCTCTGAGTTATGTGATAGTTAAGAGCTGAGAAGAATTAGAAGGTTGACCAAATGCCAGTGATGATTAAGAAACACAAAACCACTGTGAAAATAGCTTGGCATGCTGCACAGCACAGGCACATCGATAATTGTCAAATCCTTGTTTGGCAGCGAAACTCTCTGGGTGGCCTTGGTTCTCTCAGCCTAACCTCCTTCAGAGGGTGTTGAGAGAATAAATGAGGTATGAATTGTGTAACATATCAGACACTGAAAAGGGCTGTTAAAACAATCAATAATGCTATAGTAAAATGTAAGGTCCTGATCCTGATTTATAAATGTGTGTGGGTTAAAGCCACAGGTTCTTTCTTTATGATCAGAAGGGAGGGACCACATTGCCTCTGAAATAAACAAACTGCAAAAGGGTGAGGATGACATCAAAGTAAGATTCAGAAAGTGATCCTTTGCAGCATTTTTATCAACCCGGAATATGGAAAATATAAGGTATTGGATTAGACCAAAAAAAAGAGTCTGATGAATTTTTCATTATCCAGAAATTGGGTTCTCTCCAACGTTAGTCCTACTTAAAGTAGAGCCATTGAAATGAATGGGACTTAAGTTAGACTAACATTGGATCCAACCCAAAATGCAGATTTCAAATGACAAAAATAAGAAATAGACTTGGCAAAACCCACAAGGAGGACCCTGAGAGGAGTGGGCAGCTATCAGCTGGCATCAAGTATAGCCATGGCTGGGCACCTGCTGGGAGCCCACACCCCAGCCGAGACCAATTGACAAGAGCTTCCCGAAGATGCTCAACCTTTTCACCTCTGCAGCCTGTTTCTTTACCCGCCTCTCGCTCTGGCCCAGACAATGGAGGTGGTGGTGGTGGTGGTGGTGGTGAGAAGGATGAGCTGCAGATGCCACTGTCTGTTTGCTCACTCACTGGCTCTCTGCCTGTCAGGCAAGCCAGTGGTAGCAACAATGAGAAACAGGATGAGGAGCAAGAACAGCAGGTGACAATGGCGGTGAGAAGGGAGACTCGATGAGGGAGGGGGGCCATTGAAGGTGTCTTGCTCAAGGACCCTCAAAAACCCGCTGTTGCTACATAAAGGGAGTGTAAACGCTAGATGGCAGATTGATGGGAGGTTATATTTACCGGTAAATGATCTGTGCTGGTAGATCCCTTGTCTCTCCATATTGTCCAAATTTATCAGGGACAGTCATATTAACTGGCAGGGGTAGGCAATGTGGCACTCATGGGCACCTGTACACTCTCAGACACCTTTCTTGGCATCCACCAGGCTGCCCTACCCCTTCCTACTGTTATGCATATGCATATACTTATACATAGACAGACAATTCTTACTGGCAGCTGGGATCGCTTCAAAGCCAAGTGAGGGCCTCTGGCTGCTCCCATCTTCTTCCCCATGAATGCCTCTGGGCCACATGTGGGGCTCAGAGACATCCTTAGGAAATGAAGATGGCGGGTGGCTGCAGGCCAATGCTTCAGTCTGCAGCATGCCCATTTTGTGGTGGTGCCCAGGGACAATTAGTCAGATCACCAAATGTGCCCATGGACCTAAAAAAGTTGTCTACCCCTGCCATAAGGTCAAATTTGCCACCCAATTTAAGATTAATTCAGTGTTTGGGGGCATTTGGTGGGCTGAATACTTGGCCCAACACCAATTAACATGCACATTTTTTCTCTGGAAATACAGATTCAAGTGCATATTTTGATATGTCAATTTCCAGGAACCACATCATAGCATTTGGAGAAGTGTGAAATCTGATGCATATCATTATCATCATAATCTTCATCAACAATAATATTACTGAAGTATAATGGATAGCTAAATTCCAATCCACATGTAAGTCTTCAAAGTGTGTACGAAGTCATTTCATCTAGGCATTCGCAAATACTGAATTCCTTATGCATCCTTAGCTGGAATATTCTGCGCCTGTCCTCTGTGTAGGAAAGGGCTGTGGCAGGTCACTGCTTTCTTCTTCAGAGCATCTTGAGGCTTAGGCTGATTCATAGGCATGCTTCTCTGCTCTTTGCAAATCATATGTGTAGGGTTTGGGGTTGTAGCTATTCCCTCCCACAGTCTAGAGATCTACAAAGATTGTTTACAACCATGCCATGAACACTGTGTATTGGGAACTCTCCCAATTGTTAACTTATGAAATATTAAGGTTTTCACGCATAAATTGTTTAATCAACCAATTAGGGTGTAATCCTATGCATGTTTAGACAGAAATAAATCCTACAACTCCCAGTATCCCCCAGGCTGTCATGCTGGCTGGGGGATGCTGGGAGTTATAGGATTAATTTCTGTCTAAACATGCATAGAATTTTGCCCTTTCATAGATTCATAGATCATAGAGTTGGAAGGGGCCTACAAGGCCATCGAGTCCAACCCCCTGCTCAATGCAGGAAACTAGAGGAGGGGTCTCCCATCCAAGTAATAACCAGGCCTGACCCTGCTTAGCTTTCCACGCTCAGACAAGCTGAGCCAGCATAAGCCACATAATGATTAATGTCTTTGGCTGAAAATACCAATACTATGATGTTAAATATATAGATATAGCTTTCTTCTTCTTTTTTCTGTTCCTCTTCCTCTTCTTCTTCATCATCATTGAAAAAGCTGATGATAGAAATCTATCCTTTTGTCTGAGGTAAAGTTAACAGGTATGAATAATTCTCATAGTGTGATTACACAAAAAGGTTTTTTTTAAAAAACTCAAGGAGAATGTTATATATTTCATTTATTATACGTCGTTCTTATGTTTACAACTGAAATGTATTTCCTTGGGGATTGTGCCATCATTTATTTCAAATCAATGTTTAAAATTAAATGGTAATCCTCAAGAGAGAGGGGACGCTCTTCAGTTACCAGCCTTTCCAATTGGAAATCTTTCTTTCATGTTTCTATTTAATACTCAGTCCAGGGTTTGAAATTAATTAAAAGATATCCTTTCTCTAATCTTTTGATTATTAGCTTCAAAAGATATATATATATATATATATATATATATGTATGTGTGTGTGTGTGTGTGTGTGTGTCAAAATGTTCGAGCAACTTCATATTTTAGGAGTAAATCCAAGCTGTTATTAAATGTACCAAATATATTATCTTAACCCACCAATAAACAGAGGAATCAAACCTAATTTTGAGGGAGGTTGGTGGGGGAGAGGGAAAGGAAAGGGGATCGTGGCAAGTGTGGGTTCTTTTGCCGAGCATGTCACCTGATATGTAATTAATTCCTCTTCATCTGTGGTTAAATTGTGGTGGATTAATATCAATGACATACTTAAATGAACATTATAATAAAGCTTAAACCTAGAATGCCAGCTGATACAATACCGTTCAGTCTCGAAATTGCCTAAAATGTTCATGTCATGCATAATATATGGCAACGGCAAAATGTCCATCATTCTAACAAGTGGGTATGTGTGGATGGGTGGTGGTGGTTGTATATTGCCAAAGAGTGGAATGCAGCTCACCTTCCCACCCTGTGTGATCCAAAATCAACGATGGGATGGCCACTAAGTGGCAGGGGTGGAGGGCAGGTTTTGCCCTCACCACAAGAGTCCTCACATGCAGCGTTATACTTTCCCCCCATAGGACTTCATTGCAATCCATCACTTAACACGGGAGAGTGTTAAAGGGTGCACTTAGGAACACCATTGGGGTTGGGTGAGGTGGGGCTAACCCTAACCCTTATCTGTGGTGCTCCAAACCATTAAGAATCAAGCCTGTTCCTATATACATTTTCTTCAGTGTGTGATGTAGTGTTTAGAATGTTGAACTCAGGCTGGAGAGATCCAGGTTCAAATCCCCACTTGGCTCTCAAGTACACTACTTGATCCTGGGTTAGGCTCCCCATCTCTCAGCTTAATCTACGGCACAGAGTCGTTTGAGGAAGTCGTTTGAGGGATAAAATGGATGGCGGCGGCGCATATATTGTGTGGGAGGGGAACCCATGTACACTGCCATGAGCTCCTAGGAGGACAAATGTGAGGAACAAATGTAATCAATAATCTCTACAGACACAGATCATGCTTGGAGCTAAAGGAACTGGGTTATAATATCTATTGGGTTGTGTGCAATGGTGGCTTTGAACTTGTAGAAAACAGTTCCACTTGTGCAAAGTGGGCCACTCTAGTTTTGCCAAACTCCCCTACCCACTGCATTCCCCCTCATGCCCCCCAAGCTGCTCCTGGGTATCAGGGTGACCCTCTGCAATAATATGGGATATGTCACAGAGGACAGAAGTAGGTCGGTGGAATCTGTGACTATTGGAGCACAAAGAAATCCTGGATGAAACTGTTTATTAGGATCCATTTCAATCTGGCTTTCAGCCTGGTTTTAGGCCAAGGTCACCCTAGCAGATGATCTTTGCAGGGAGCTAGATAGGGGTATCCCTGTTGGTTCTGCTGGACTTCGCAGCAGCTTTCTCAGCATCAGGGTACACTTGAGGGCCAGGGAGGGGGTTGCTGAGGTCTATAGGAATTCCATCTCTTTCTCCAGGATCCCTGTCCATCCGATTACTAGTCTGGGCAGTTTTCACCTTGTGTTGGGAGAGGGGGACAGACAGGGGATTCTGTTGGTGTACCACCCATCCCACTGCCCAGCAGTCACCCTACCTGAGCTGATGAAGGTTGTCTTGGGTATGCTGTTGAGGTCCCCCAGACTGTTGGTTCTGGGGGATGTCAACATTCATGTCAAGTGTGCCTTGTCTGGGGCAGCTCAGGATTTCATGGCCTCCATGACAACGATGGGACTGTCCCAACATGTCATTGGCCCAGCAAACATAGCAGGGCACACTCTAGACTTGGAGAAGGTGATCTGAAGGTCAGGTACTTTGAATCAGTCACTTTGTCCTGCAGAAGTTTAGACTTACAGCAGCTTTTCCCTGCTGCAAGGGTGGGGGACCTATTAAGATGGTCAGCCCCTGGAGGCTAATGGATCCAGGTGGCTTTTTGTGACCTGCCCAGTGAGTTTTGGCTATTAGGTGGGATAGAAATTAATCATTTATTTATTTAAATAATACCATCAGCCAAGTTATCCTTCCCTTTGCAGGGATGAGGTTGGGGGGCCTGTTTTGTGGTGGCTCCAGTCCTTCTTAGCTGGTCAGTTTCAGATGGTGGTGCTGGGGGACACATACCCAACCCTTGGCATTGGGTCTATGAGGTCCCACAGGGTTCAGTTTGCCCCCCTATGCTTTTCAACATTGACATATAACGACTGGGAGAGATAATCTCTTACAACAGATAATCTGGGCGTTAGATTCCATTACAGAAGAGAGGCTAACCCCACCCTATTGCAAAAGGTTTGGGATCTTTGCCTGGGTTAAAGACGCATACAGTTGGGTGAAGTGCGCGCTTCGCCCTTTAACACTAAACATAGACTTGACATACTGACTCTACACTGACACACAACATATAAACACTATATGGAGACTCAACACATTTAGAAGGAAAAAGAGCTGTTTATTCAAGAAGAAATATAGAGCAGGTTATGGGTGTCACACGAACCTTTTTGCCGCTTGAGGTTCTCCGCGGCTCATCCCTCTGCGCCGCTGGTGGTCCGATCTCAGTCTTCTGAGCGGCACAGGGCATTTTTCGCGCCGCTCGAGCTGCCATCGCCGGTCGAGCCTCTGTCCCCCATCGCATCTCTTCTGGCTGCTCTGGCGTGCTGGACCCCCGCGCTATGTTTTTGTCGGGGGGAACCAGGGCAACAGGGCTTAAACAGGGCTTCTTTTCTTACAAAAGAAAATTATATAAAGAGGAAATTGTAAAAAAAATGTGTAGACTCTAGCGATGGGTCCGTAAGTGACTGTGGAGGCCAATTCTAGATCCACACAGCTTCCCACGGTGAGGACACAGGTTACCAGATGGAAGATGGTGCTTTATTCCCAACTTAAGGATGGAAAGCAGAATATCAGTGGTCAGTATAAGAGGTTTAAAGATGTTCTTAAGGCTAATTAAAAAAATGCAATATAAACATTGAGAACTGGGAAGCTCTGGCCCATGAATGCTTTAACTGGAGGTTGGCCTTTCACAAAAGTTCTATGGACTTTGAAGAAGCCCGAGTGCAAGGTGAAAGGGAAAAACGTGCTAAGCGAAAAAGCACGTTGTGCAAGTGCACATTTGCACTAAAGTGCATTAGCGCAAGGGTGCATTACTGCTAATGTGCAATAGCGCAAGTGAAAATTTGCGCAAATCCCCACCAAAAGTAAAAAAATCTGTTCTGCAAGTCCACGAAATCCGTGCGACTCAGGAAAAGTCAGTCCACTGCAGGATCTGCAGGTCCAATTCATAGAAACCCAAACTCATTTGAATCTGTTGCAGATTCCTCCAACACATGCTCTCACACACATAAAGGTGATTTATGTATGTTGTACTCCCTTCCCTAAGAGATTAGGTCACCATACACTTTTAATGTGTTCCAGTGGCAAGTATTTGGCTCCGTTGTTGCTAATTTTTATTTCTTGACTGTTAGTCGTGTGTGTATGTGTGTTTGCAGCTGCTTTTACTTTGTTAATGTGTCATAAGGATTAGAGCTTGTTTTTATATTTTTAAAATATTTTGTAAGCTGCTTTGGGTGACTCCTTTTTTTGGAGGAGCGGAAAGTGGGGTAAAAATTTATTTCCTCCACTTTCTCTTCCACATGAATAATGGTCAGATGCCCCCCCCCCCCCTGGAGTAGATTTTGGGTGGGTGGGGCTGCATGAGGGAGCGGGGAAGGGAGTCCGCTCAAATAACGTTGGATGTAGCCCAGGATCAGCTTAAACACAGACTTTTGTTTTTTTTGGGACTGCCACAAAAGTAAATAATAAGAGAAATGCTTTTATCGTAGGTGAGTCTGAAGAGGGATGTCATAATAAGCTGCGATATTAGAATAAGTAAGTAGAGCAGTAAAACTAACACTGGATGATCAACCTCCAAGCAATTTAAAGACGTTTGTTCTTTCAAGTCACATTAGTGATTCCTGTACCTTTATGCAATTTTCATACTGTCTATTAGCAACATTTGCATCATTGGATCCACTTTCATATCTTCTGTCTGAGAAATTTCTGTAATGTTTTGGCAGCTTTTCATATTTTATTTAGGATTTTAACTTACTGTCAAGTGTTGTGTTCCACTAATATGAAACAAAAGGAATGAATGTTGCACTTTTGCAGGTTCTTAATGAAAGCGATGCGGATAATGATTCTGAGCACTACAGTGCAAACTTAAGTGTGTCTACTTAGGAGTAACTCCCATTGAATTCAATTGGATTTACTCCCAAGCAAGTGCGTTTAGGATTGCAGCCTTAAAGTATGTCACCGTTCTACTTACAGACATAGAAGAGACAAAGTACAGGCAGTATCCTATTAAATACTTGGTAAGAAAGGAATTAGCACCTGGATTCCCATGTTTTGACCAACAAGTGACAATCACTTTTGTGCTTGGACAGACATTGATATTGCTCATATAAGCAAATACTTGATTTATGTAGGGCTGAGGTATTCAAGATATGCTTAATTTAGATTGCAGTTCAATGTATGTCTATTCTGAGGTAAAAAAAGAGGAAGAATTTCATTCAGTTTGCATTTTGATATGATCTTACCAAATTCGCACTGCCTGAATCAATAGACAAACCAGAATGTAGTTATCTTTTGTATTCACACTATTCCAGATTGTGTGATGCATTTCTCTGAACAAAAAAAAATGCATACAAGAAGGCATATGTTAGGGAACAGTGCCCACAAAACCCATACTAGTGAAAGTACCCAAAGCATTTTATAAGGGGAAACGTATTGCAAAATATGGGTATAACATGTAAAAATGCATACAAACATGCATATATTAGGACAAATGTGCACGAAAATGCATTAAAAATCATGCAGTCTTTTTGTTTTTAAAAAAATCACAAACTCACGTGGGAACAGGACAGAACAAAGTAAAGGCTGGGAAAATGAGAAATGGAGAGAAACCAAAATTGACAGATTCATCCATCCCTACTCTGAAGGGATGTATAATAATAATAATAATAATAATAATAATAATAATAATGATGTTCAAAGGGACTTAGTCCCAGATAAGTATGTAAATGACTGCAGTCTTACAGTGTAATCCTGTTCATGTCTACTCAGATGTAAATCCTATTGAGTTGAATGTGGTTTACTCCCAGATAAGTGAGAACATAATTGCAGATTAGGGTGCAATCCTATACATGTTCAGACAGAAAAAAGTCCTACAATTCCCATGCTGGGAGTTGTAGGATTTTTCTGTCTAATCTTGCATAGGATTGCACCCTTAATCATATAGTGATTCTTTCCCTACCTCCCCTTCTTTTCCTTTAGCTATTCCTCTATTTTCTCCAGCTGAACTGGTGTGAATGCATGTGTGTGTGTGTATGTGTAGTTAGCAATTGTCTGCTCAAATTCATTTTTCTTTTTGACAAAAGCCAATTGCGATTATGTTTGTATCACATTGGTTGTTGCTAATTTTTAATAATTGACCTTATCATGTGAGAATAATGATGGAGTGAGTGGGTCAAGAAGAAGAATGGGAGGGAACTGGAAAATATTCTGTTTCTTTAAAATGAAAATTGTGCAATAAAATGTTAAACAAAATAAATAAAATCCAGATAATTATATTTAAAGCTGTAATGAGTAATGCTAAATATTAAGTATATTTTGGTATGTTGGAATTGACATATTTTGTTAACCCACAATCTGGAAAACCTTTATGCCCTCCCACCACAAAATTTCTGTCTTTCAGTGGGGACAACGGCCTTGCTGGCTGGGAATGATGGATGTTGCAGTCCCCGAACACATCTGGAGGGCACCGGGTTGGGGAAGGCTGGTATTGTCGCTGCCATCATCATCATCATCATCATCATCATCATCATCACATCATCATCATCATCATCATCACATCATCATCATCATCATCTCTGCTAAAAAGCCATCAGGGCAGTGTACAGCAACTAAAAACAATAAAACCTTAAAACAATAAAAACAAGAACAGTAAAAGCACTGAACCTCCACATTTTGAAAGGCTAAATGGAAAATATGCATCTTTACACCCTTTCTAAAGGCCAAGAGAGTGGGGGCCAAATGTAGTTCTTGAGGGAGCATATACCTAAGTTTGGGGGCCATGCAGGAGAAAGCCCTTTTGCACATGCCTGACACTGTCCTCTGTAGTCAATAGTGCCCTCAAGAGGGTCTCTCCTGCAGATCTTAATAGCTGGACAGGTTCATACCAAGACAGGCGGTCTCTTAGGTAGCCAGGTCCTAAGCCATTTAGGGCTTTAAAGGTTAAAACCAACACCTTGAATGGTGCCTGGAAAGCAATTGGGAATCAGCACAGGTCTTTCAAGACAGGTATAATATGGTCCCGATACCGGGCACCATACAGTAGTCTAGCTATTGCATTTTGCACCAATTGAAGCCTCTGGACACTCTTCAGGGGTAGCCCCATGTAGAGTGCATTGCAGTAGTCTAAACGTGAGAACACCAAGATGAATGCTGACATTCAAAAGAAAACCCACCCATTGGGGCAATAGTGCTGGCGGCAGCAGCAGCAGCTTGGATTAAGGCACAGACCCTATGAAAGACACTTGCAGGGATGCAGATGTTAAACTTCATTTTATGATTAACTAAACTTCCTGCGATGCTGCCTTGTGAGCTGACAGAGAAGGTGAGCTGAAAAGAAATCAGCCGCTCGGCTGTTGTGGTTTCCCCCCCAAGCAGGCTATTCATCCCAGCATAAGATTCTGGCATGAGTGGCTGATGGAATATTTGACTGATGTAATTTATGGCGCTTGATATGACAGCCCATTTCAGGGAGCTCGAGGTTTACAGTCTTTGGAACTAGTACTTGCTGCTGAAACAAGAGATTACTCTCCTCGGACAGACTGTAATTTAATAGTACAACTGTGCAGCAGGCCACCTCCCACTGCATTTCACCACCTACTCCAGTCAGGTTTTGATAGATAGATCTGAGGACTTGGAAAGCGATGCACGAATGTATCCTGCTCGCAGTCTTGAAAGATACATGAAGGGCAAAAAACTAAACAAAACAGAACAACACGTCTCCCACCCAAAGCCCACAAAAACAACAACAACAACAACGACGAAAAACCTGCAACAAAAATAAAGAGGGTGCTTTGAAACAGGTTTTTTTTTTAAAAAAAAGGTTTTTTTTTTTTTTGTGACATGAGATGCTTTTAATGGTGGGAATCTATGCCAGACCTCACCTACTGCATGACCTCACCTACTGCAGATAGCTAGAATGTAGAGTGAATTCTTCTAGTCCTTTATATTTTTAGGATGTACTTCAGATACATGATCAAAAATACTTGGTATCATTTTGGCCCAATGCAGACCAAGTTGTCCTGGATACCTAACCATGATTAGGAGATCAGGGATGCCCTGTGGGCTTGTGATGGGACTTCCTCATCCTCTCCTTCTCCCTGCAGCCCCTGTGCAACCCAAAATTTGCTCCAGAGGGCAAATTTTGTGTGCTGGGCAAGGGCTATAGCGGGGGAGGGGGAAATCTCTTCCAACAGTGGTTTCTGTTCCACTGGCACAAGGGCATCATTGGATTCAAGCCTTAGTAGACTCTGGTTTGAGGCTAACTCTAGCTGGCATTATCATGTGCATAATAATGTACCATCGTGGTTAGCTCATAACAAGGAAGCGTAGCAGGAATGTGTGCACAAGGTGGTGAAGGAAGAAGGTGAAAGGAGTCTTAAGCTCATGAGATGCTCCTGATTTGCTAAGCATATTTAATATGGGTCTTATTTTGTGCTGCTTTTTTTGTTTGTTTGTTTTTGTTTTGGCATACTTGTTGTCATGGCCTGAAGGTAACCATATCAAAACTAAACGCATTTGGGACTGGTTGGTTCCTGGATGGGAAACTGTCTAGAGTTCTCCTGAGTTCCATGATGCTCTGAGATCCATGATGGGAGAAAGAAGGGATAGACATGTAATAATAATAATAATAAAAACATAGTCTGTTCATCTGAGTATATCCATGATGGAACTTTTCAACCCACTGTTGACTGTCCAATTATTCTCCACCCCACCCCTATGTCATGTTTTAGGGGGAGGGTCTTATGGCTGAATCTCTCCTTTGAGGGGAGGAAGGGGAATCTTATTTTTTTTTTTTTAAATATAACTATAGGAAAAATGCAATCAATCATTCATTAAATAAATATCATTAAATATTTTGGCTTCAGTGGCATGGAACACCTTTTATCAACTTAGGCTGATAAGCCAACTATGACCCTATCTCAACAGAGATAGCCTACAGTCATCCATGCCCTGGTAACTTCTTGTTTGGGTTACTGCAATGTGTTATGTGTTCCATTTTCCACTTTTGCAAATGGTCTGGAAACTGCAGCTGGTCTAAAATAGGGCAGTGAGATTGTTAACAGGCACTGGTCAATATGATTATATTCAGGGCCGGATTAAGATAGGGGCTATTGGAGCTGCAGCTCCAGGCCCCTACCAGAAAATAGGCCCACAATCAGGACCGGTGCAGGGCAGTTTGGCGCCCCAGGCGAAATAATATTTAGCGCCCCCCCCTCTCCAAAGCAGCCCTGCTCTGCAAAAAAAAAACCCCTGCGCTGCCACCACCAACCTACCTTCCCCCCGCCCTGGCTGCTGCTGCTGCTGCCGCCGCCGCCGAGGAGGAGGAAGTGACGCGACGGGACCCCCGCACTGTTTTTTGCCAGGGAAACCATGACAACAGGGCTGTTTAAGCCCTGTTGCCCTGGTTCCTCCCGCCAAACCAACGCGGGCGGGGCTCCGGAAGCAACACGACGCGGAGAAGGTAGGTGGCGGGGAGGGGGTCGGGGTGGTGGTGATGGCGGCGGCGGCGGGAGGCGCAGCGGCAGCGAGCGGGAGGGCGGGGGGAGGCGCAGCGGCGAGCGGGACGGGAGGGCGCGGCGGCAGTGGCGGTGGGCGGGCGGGAGGGTGGGGAGACGGAGGCCTGGCGGGGGCGGCGCAGCGGCAGCGAAGAGGAGCGCAGCGTTTCTGTGCCCTCTTCAGCCGCGCGCCCTCCTCAGCACCAGGCCCATAATGCTCTTAATCCGGCCCTGATTATATTACACCAGAGCTCTGTGATCTGCACTGGCTTCCAGTCTGTTTCTGTGCCCAGTTCAAACTGCTCTACTAACTTTTAAAGATCCAAAAGGCTTGGGGCCAGGTTATCCGAAGGATCACCTCCTCCCATATTTGCCTAGCTGGAGCATAAGATCATCTTCAGAGGCCCTCCTCTGGGTGCCCCCACCAAATCAGGTGAGGTAGGTGGCTACTAAGGGCACCCCAGTTGTGGAATGTTCTCTCCAGAGAGGCTTGCCTGGCACCTACATTGTGGTCTTCAGTGTGCCAGAAAAAGACCTTCTTATTTTCCTATGATTTTTAGTTCTTCAGTTTTGTGATTACACATGTGTTATTATGTTTTAGATCCCCCCCCCGCTGCTGATTTTTACTCTGGTTTTATTCTTTTATAAACTTTTGAAGGCTTTATATTATGTTTTATCATGTTGTATTACAGGGTTTTAATTTTGGTGAACTGCCCAGAGAGCTTTGGCTATTGGGTGGTATAGAAACATAATAAATAAATAAATAAATAAATAAATAAATAAAATCTCTATCAAAGATCCATAACTAAATCAAAGAGAACATAGGGTATATGGATGCATATCATCATTAAATGTATCTTTCCAAAACATTTAAAAGTAATACATTTGTTTTTCTCATGTATGTTTATAGGAATCTTAGATTTTGGTGGGCTTTTTCATGGACCAAGTGCGAGAGGACTGTACATCCAGGTCTTCAACACATCTACTTACTTTTGAAACAAAAACAAAGGATCATCCAAAATGAAGAAGTAATTGAATACGAACAATCCGTTCTACAATGTTACATCCCTAAATGTCATATAAAGAATTTGGTTGAGTGGCCCATGAAGAATAGATACAAATAATGGCCAGTCTGAATGTTGTTGGCACTCACCTTGATCTTAGCCATTTAGAAAAGAAATCACCCTGCAAATATTTGAATTTGAGCAAAGTTTGCCACACTCTGCAGATTCGCAGCTAGCTTATGAAGCCCCATAAGCATCTCATTCTATTCCATTTCTGCCATACATTAAGGAAGCTCCATCCCTGGAGATCCAATCCTCAGAATGCAATTTCAGTGAATAAAAGCTGCTCATTGACCCTGAGGTTCAAATTCTACAGTCTACCAATCCCCGCATAGCATCCAGTTGCCTATCCCAAGGCTTCCCAGGCCCTGTAACATTAAGCTATTTCAGCCAAAGGCATCAGGAGAAGCAGGGCAGACAGAGTGGCAAGAAGAGATTACAAGAGTGAAAAAGAAGATAGGGCAGGGGAAAGAATGCAAGGCCATTGGGAGAGGTTCAGAGGGCTCTCGCACATGGGTTTCCGGAAGCTTGTCATTGTGAGATACCATGCCCATGTGGCAGTAGATAATGGACTGGGATGTTGTAGCATAGGGTAGTATCCTATTGTGCTCACGGGACCCACTGCTTGTGCAGTAGGGCTTTTATGGTTCTAAAAATAACCCAAAACAAGTGGAAACACTCATTTCTGGAACAGGGCAGGTCAGCCAAGCTCACAGAAGGGAGTGCTGCTGACCTGTCCTGATCCAAAAACGAGCATTTCCTCTCATTTCCAGCTTTTATTTTTTAGAAGTGCAGAAGCCCTGTTGTGCAAATGGTGGCTCCTGCGAGTGCAATGGAACCATCAGGTGCAGAGCGGTCCCGTTGGATACTGCCCATAGTGAGGCTGAGCCAGAAGTCAGGAAGACCCTGGTTTTGAGCACTGCACGCAGTTGCAGCAGCCCTTGGGAGTACTACATCTCTCAGTGGCCCCTGGGCTTTGCATCCTGACAGGCTGTTACCTGGCATGTCAGGGCCATGCCAAAGGAGGGAGGGAAGGCAAAACAAACAAACAAACAAACAAACAGAAAATCTCTAACCTTCTCTCTGCTACTCCCAGCACTGCTTGGGAGTAGCAACGGGACAGGAAGACATTTTAGAGAGCATTTTTTTATAGAGGACATTTTTCTGAGCCCTCAGATTGGCTCAGTGAAATGATCCAAGATCTTCTGAATTATTTTTGGAAGATCTTGAATGATTTCTGATTTCATTCAAGGCTCAGTTGGGAAAAGCTTGCTCATCTCTAGTTGCCTCTGCATAGGGCTACTGTATGTGAAGCAACTGGAAAACTCTAAAGTGTGGTATAATCTATGCTGAGGCATTTAACAGCTCCAAATAGCACACAGGGTGGTGGTTATGTCACCTTTTTATCCAGTCTATTCTTGTTATAGATATTTAAGTAATTTTAAAATTGTTTCTAAAATGTAATTGTAAATGTAGTGTAATTTTTTTGATGTTTTATAATTGTTTGTATTATTTTAATTGTATTTTATTGTAAAATTGTATTTTATAATTGTATTTATTGTAAAATTTTATAATTGTTGTAAACTGCCCAGAGAGCTCCAGCTATTGGGCAGTATAGAAATGACAACAACAACAACAACAACAATAGCCAAGGATGAGAATTCTTCTCACATCATAGAGATGCTTGTCAGAATCATGTCAGAATCAATTTCAACAGTAGCAAGAAGAACACCAGCACACTGACACCCTTGGAAGAACCATCATATAGGTAGTATACTTGTTCCATCTCAATTCTCTCCCTTTGGCCCACAGATCATGCTAGCTGATGGTGGGGAACCATGTTCTTGCTAAATGGGTAGCTTGAAAACTCTGTGCATTGGATTGCAGGGTGGGTGCCCATCACAGAAGAACCCAGAAATGAAAGAGAAAGAAAGGAAGGAAAGAAAGAAAGAAAGAAGAAGGAAGGAAGGAAGGAAGGAAGGAAGAAAGAAAAAAGAAAGAAAGGGTATTCCCCATCCTTCACCTTCAGGGCAACATTAAGATGCTTCTGATGCTATAGCAATCATTTACAGAACACTTTCCCTCTTAATCCAGGCATCCAGCCAGACTCTGAAGCCCTGCCAAACAAGGAGGATATGTCTGTGGCTGCTCTTTGTGGCAGCGATGATGGTTGGGTAACAACGTCTTGACATTTTTTCATCTTTTCCTTTTACATAGACTTGCTCTTCCTGCTGCTCTTTAACAACTCCCTTCTTTCTATTCCATGCACCAACTACATGTGAAACCACACTTGCAAAAGAAAAGCAGAAGGAAGTTCAATGATTTACAACAATATTTACATTTGCAGGCATGTTCTGGGCACCAGCAAATGACATGTTGTACCATTGGCGGAAAGAGTTCTATGTAGGTACGATGCCACAATTTCTGGCATAGTCCTGGCATTGTTAATTGACCAACAGCACCTAAGAACATGTTGGGTTGTATGCAATGCAGTGCAAGAGAATTTCCCACTCCCTCTTCACCCTTGCAGCCTGAGCCTCTACACACACACACACACACACACACACACACACACACTCTGGAGAGTCAAGAAAGGTGAATTCCTCCACCCCTTCTATTTATTCATTTTCATTTATTGATAGTATTTTTATGCCACCCTATAACAAAAAGTTATCAGGGCAGCTCATAGAATAAAAACAGATGTTAAGGACAGATTAAAAACAGCAAGTACAATAATAAAAATCTAAAATGCCTGGGAGAAGAGAAATGCCTTTGCTTGGCACCAAAAAGATAATAATGTTCCAAACAAGCATCCGCATTGTCCCAAACATTGAGACGTTTTATAAAAAATGTCTGCATGAAAATTCATCAGCATTTTTGTGCACATTTGTCCTAATATATGCATTTCTGTATGCACTGTTGTCCTAATATACACAATTTTTGCAGGCAATTTTACTAATGTAATGCATTTTTAACATTCCTTCCCCCCAATATGAACATTTTTTTGTGTGCATTTTTTGACTGGAGAACTCCATTGCAAAATTTGTGAAGCTGTGAATTTCAAAGGGTAAACCGGGTTTTGTTCGCATAGCAGTTAAAAAGTGCGAAATTAGGTACGTTCGCTGTCAGGAACAAATGGCCTGGCCACACATCTTCACCATCTGAGATAAAATGTGGTGTTTGGGACAGTGATTCATTTACTACAAACTAACACACTTGAACATAAGGTCAGTTAACAGCATTGCAAGTAAATGAGGCTTCGGACGAATTTAGTTATTACTTCTTAAGTCTACTTTTTAAGATCAAAGTCAATGGGTTGTCTCCAATTGAGTGCTCATGCAACGATGCTCATAGCGGGTTCCTCACCCTTCCCCCACCCCACTATAGCACCTCTGCCATCTTTTCGTTGATTTCCCCTCCCTCTGAAGCTTCCTGTCCCACATCCCAAAAGACTTCAGGAAAGGCTTTGGGGGGGGTGCATTGGGAGGAAGGAGTGTCTATTTCCCATCCTTAAAGCATCCTTGTGCTCAGGCTGCCTTGGATACAACCCAATGTCAGCTTGGGACGGTTAGAAGTGCTTCCCCACATTTGGTGACCTCCAGGGTTCTTGGCTATTCCCCCCTTCCCCCTGGCTCCACCCCTTTCCCCAGCCACCAATGATTGGGTGGTTTCCTGGCTTTTGTGCAGTTCCCTCCCCCCCCAACCTTCTAAAAGGTTGACATGCTTCTCCCCCAAGGCTTAATTACTGGCAGTAAAAGTTTTAAGCTACAATCTGCCAGCATTTTTTTGGGGGGGTATTTTGGCTCCACCCCTTTTCCCATCATCCCCCACTGGAATGTGGCTCCTGAGAGCAGCACCAACTTTTGGTGAATCTATGAACCAAGACTCATATCTCATAAGCTGTAAGGCAGCCTCCCCCAACCAGGTGCTCTCCAGATGTTTTGGATGTCAACACTCAAAAGACCCAGTCATCATGGCCAATGGTCAGGAATGCTGGGAGTTCTAGTCCAAAACATCTGGATGGCAGCAGGTTGGGGAAGGCAGCTCTAAAACTTACAGGCGTATGATGTTGCCTGATACCAACTCAGATCTCCATGGCCTCGGTCAGATGTTTTTCCTAGACCAGCTACTAAGGATGCCAGGAACTGAATCTGGAATTGTATGCATGCAAAACATCACTGAGCTATATGCCCACATATAAGATAAAACGTATGGTAATTCAAAATATAAAAGCATTTTATTTTTTAAAAAACCCAACCACAGTTAAGGAAAAATAATATTTTGCTCCCCCCACTTACACACACACACACACACACACACAGAGAGAGAGAGAGAGAGAGAGAGAGAGAGAGAGAGAAATCTGGGTTAGCTTGATATGTATGAGCATTTTCCATCAATTTCAGATGGGTAATTCCTCATTTATACTCGTTAAACTGACAGCTGAACTGAGTTCCAGTTTCTGGCACTGTTAGAACTAATATGCTCTAATTACCAAAAAAAAGTTTATTTTTCATTCCAATCTCTGAAAGTATACCTCCTCAGTACTTATTATAAATACAGTAGCTGCTTCGTTAGTTGACACTACTCTAGGTTAAAAGTGCTCAGCTGTATGATTTGTCTGTTTCATTTTTTGTCTTTGTTGTCGAAAATTCTTCATTCCCGTTCCCTTTGAAATGCAGAGCAGCACACTTTCACTCACCCACCATTTTTGAAAGCAAAATGTAAATCACTGGAATGTGTTTTCTTTGCTAACAAACACTTCCTCTTGGGAATTTTTATCACCTTTAGATATTACTATAGATTTTGGTATCCCCCTCTACTATTCCTTTAAAAGATTAAAAATATATATTAAATCAGACTATTTGGAAATTTCCCAGAGGAAAATCACCATCAAGTATAAAGCACTGCCATGGAAATTTCTATAAATCTTATAATATTTTTCTTCAGCTGTTTGAATGCAGGGAAACCAGAACTACTGATCTTTATGGCACTGACCAATAATGGAACAGGCTAGGATGAATGCTCTCCTATTTGAAGCTAAATCTAAGCAGTGCACACATAACCTTCTTGGCCTAGAAATATATTCCTCTATGTCTTATTCTCAAGCATCAGACATAAACAGTGTCTTTCCATCTCAGGTTTTTGCAATTGCGTACTAAAGATTATGAGTTCTTCCCCCCCTTTTTTTGCAGAGCTTTGATCAGCAGATTTGATATATGGATTGAGATCAATTTTTTCTTATGGCAAATCTATATGTTATTCTACTTCTTCATTTGGTACTGTTTGCTGAGTGGCTGTTACTTAGGAGCAAAGGTCACTGTCTTGCTGTTGGAGCAGCTGAGTAATATTTTACTCCTCATAAGGGTAGTGAGAGATATTAAATCACACTTGACGTACCTGAAGCAGAGCAACTTCATCCATATTTTATCTGCTGTAAATTTAATACCACAGCACTTTTTAGGGTGATGTATTTATTAACTGGCTGGGGATGAGCACTACAGAAATTCAGTTTGTTCAGGAAAATAAAATGAAGACACTCTGACAAGTTTATGAAGTAAGCACAATAGCTATTTATTACTTTTT
The DNA here is from genome assembly GCA_021292165.1 of Shinisaurus crocodilurus. Taxonomy (NCBI): domain Eukaryota; kingdom Metazoa; phylum Chordata; class Lepidosauria; order Squamata; family Shinisauridae; genus Shinisaurus; species Shinisaurus crocodilurus. The sequence goes on from CM037878.1 coordinate 183,703,374, forward strand.
AAATACATAGAGGGCCTAAATGTTTTTAGCAGGATTTGCTCTATAAGTAAATAAAACTCCCCAAATCATCTCTCTGCTTTCCTTTTGAATTTTAATAAAGTTTTCATCTTTATTTTTAAAACACCAGCTTAGCTTCCATCAGCATAAATGCTGCTCTTTATGGAAATAAATATATCTAAAGGGCATAGATAAAACATACCGTGGGATTGTGGGAAGTGAAAGAAATCATTTGTGGTCCCTCTCACATTTTTAAAAAACCATTTGCGTTGTTTTGGCCCAAATTTTATTTCATTTTTCAACAAATCCCCCCCCCCCCCCGAATAAACTGAACTACAAAGTCAATGAATTTCCTTATACAGGTTGCAGGCACTGAATCTCTTCCTCAAGTAGCACATTACTCAGTACATTCTCTTAAAGTTGTAAATTATGGGCAGTATCCAGTGCTGCTGCTCCACATATGCAATTGACGTAGCACTAGTGTAAGTGATCTCTAGTGCTATGCCAATAGTGTAAGCTGCTGCTACGGGTTTCTGTGGAAAAGCTGTCACACCAGCTCACACTATCAGTGTAGAATTAGAGGTCGCTCACGCTAGTGCTACATCAATTGTGTAAACAGAATGGCAACATTAGGTATTTCCCTATGTGATTCTGTCTGTCCTGTCCCAGTGAGGCTGATGGGTCATTGGAGCACAACCCTGGAAGACCTAGCTACAAGCAAGGGGATATCCCATGTCAAGTGGCAGTAGCAGAAGCAGGTAGCTGGGTCCTAGAATCAGAACCAAGGACAGCTCCAAGGCTGCAGGCAACTTGCTCTAAGGTACAACGCTCAACTCAGGCTCAAACTATGGCGGCAGACCCATCTTTTAAAAAGTGGGGACAATTTAAAGATCAAAAGTGGGGCATACAGGGTGTGTATGCTGAACCCTCCCGACGCTCACCACTTACTTCTCTGGTCTACAGCATGTCTGTCCCATGTAGTTTTCTTCACTTCTAGTATTGGATCTTGGCTGAGGGAAAAGTGCCTTGGTGGCGGTGGAGCTGTGGGGATATAAACCAGAGGCAAGTTTAGCTCCCATCACCTATGTGCCTCTTTTTCTCTTAAGTCAGATTCTCCCAAACCCACATAATACACTAGACCCACATTTAAAGAGATGGGACTGCCACCATCATATCTATTGTGTCTCTGAGGCCTCATGACCTAGTGCAGACCTTGATAGTTCCCCTTAGCTTGAATGAAAAATAGAATTCATTTAAAGAGGCAGTCCTCCAGCTTAAAGCATTACACTCCTATTGTATGCCTTCCAGCATCTCAGGTGGAGGTTCCCAAGGGAGTGATGGGCCCTGGGCATTCAGTGTGCTAACTCATCAATCGCTTCAGGCTGCCCATCAGGTGGTTGGAGTGTCTTAGCCATGATACTGCCATTCTAAACCAAGCACCAACACATTTTTTCTGCCATTAGCAAGCATTTCCGCTTGTGTTTTTCAGATATGTATTCCTCACATGTGTCAAATGTGCTCTAGGCAACTTACCTTTCTCAAGGGATGGGCCACCATATTCTGCAGAAAATGAGCCTTCCAGACAGTAATCAGGAGCACAGTTTGCACCAAGTCTATTGGAACAGGCTAGCTTTCTGGTGACTAAGAATGATGGTTGCAAGGCCCTGATCAAAGAAAATATGGCTCACTGTCTTGTCACAAAATGAACCTTACAAAAGGGAGGTCTGGCTTTTGCTTCAATTTGACCTTCAAGTTGTAGCTGTAAAACCAGAAGCACTCTGAGCCTGTGAGCGTGAACTACCTGCAGGGCTTGAACACTATCAATTATGGATGCCCCAATCTACCCCTAGGTCTCAGGGCCTACCAGTCATCATTACTTAAGTTTTCTTTGTGTTCTTTTTCAATCAGGTCACTCCCAAATCAGTCCCTTACCATGGTCAAATAAGCACAACCACTCTGCAAACAAAATGGCCGGATCTAGATCAAATGGAAAAAGAGAAGAAGACTTAGCTGCCAATAGAAAACTGATGACCCTGAACTCCAAATCTCTACACAATCTTGCCTAGAAACTTCATATACTTCAGACTGAAAAGGGGTGGGATATAATTAAACCCTGTGAGACTCCATAGAGAGTTCCCTAGAGGGGAAGATTCATTTCATTTCATTTCATTTATTTCATTTATATACCGCCCCACAGCCGAAGCTCTCTGGGCGGTTCACAATACTTTATAAGATGAGCATGTCCCCCATCATCTCCTCCACCATGAACTTCCTCTGATAAATGAATGGAACCACTAAGTTGTCCTGCCCAAACTTCCCTAGTGAGCTCTACCTCCAACTTCAAGAATGACTGATCATTACTGGTATTCAAAAGAAGCCTGTTCCCCCCTTGTCCTGACAGAATGGCTTGGGTGGGGAATGGCATTTGCGGGTGGGAGGGAGGCGAGAAGGAAATTAGGACACAAGGCATGCTTTGCATGCCTGTGAGGTGATGGGTTGCATCCAAGGGGCTTAAAAGCCAGCTCCGCCTGCAAATCCTGGCCTCTTTCTTTCTAGCTCCCACCCACCCTCCCTATATACAGTGTGGGATTAGCTAGTCATTCCCTTAGGAGGGCTGAGTAGGAATTTCTACCTGTCATGGATTGGCTTAGTGGCAGGTTTTTTCGCCTACTCCACACTGGGTGCAGTTTGGTTTTTAGAGCTGGGGGTTGGTTAATTAGGTTGATTGGTTTTTGGCAGGGATGTGCAGGAACTGTCAAGGAATAGGTTTTGGTGGGTACTCACAGGCACCTTTATGGTGATAGGCAAGTCCAGAGTCCTGATGCTCAGGGGGTTGTGCATCCCACGACCCTGTGGGCTATGGTTTGCCTTTGGGACCAACCTGTCTTACCCACTTGGAGTTGTGTGGCACCGGGAGGGCGTGACACAGGGAGGCTCCCCGTACACTCAGGTGTAGTCTAGGCAAAGGGAGTGGGAATTCAGCCTGCGGCCTTGCCTGGATGGAGTGGCTCGCCCAGAAAGCAGGCTAGTGCTTGCAGAACAATACTGTTATATTCCCACACTTGACACTTGCGGATTCTAGGGTGGTGTGAATTACCCATGTTAAATAAAGAGGCCCTAGTTGGTGTCCGTGTCTTTATTCCTGCCTCCCCTCTCCCTCCGCAAGAAGTGTTTCTGAGCAATAGTGTCTCCAAGCCAGTTTGCTGAAGATTTAGGAATGCTACTTTTAAAGTAGTTACTTTTGTGTTTTCTATAAGGAAAATGGGATAGTGTTTTCACTCACTTGCCACTGCCCAGAATATTTTTAGAGATGGAAGGTTATTTCATAGAATTGATAATTGCACAGATGTCACACACAGCCCACCACCACCTACAACCACACCCATTCTTAAAGGGTAGGTTTTTAAAAAATGCTGTGTATGTGTGTGTGTGTGTGTGTGTGTGTTCCTTGTAGCTCCTTGCAGGATGCTCCTATAAATAAAAACCTCAGTGAACAATCCCTGTAAAGGCAATTCAAACACCATTATTTTTGCACTATTCTTCTCTTTTCCCTATGATAGTTCTGAAAAGAGGCAAATCAGAAGAACTAAGCAAGGATGAGAGATGTACTACAATATTTTCTGTCACTCCTACGATTACATTAGTTATTTGTTTCCTCAGGACATTGTGGAACACTAGACAATTATATATATTTTTCCCTTGTTGTTTTGCCCACTATATCATTAGGAGATTCAAACTTTCAGGTACCTGGGGATCAAACTGGAGCTGGGGGTGGCAGTGGGGGGAGAGGAGAATCAAAACATCCACTAGCTTTTGCGGGATCTGAAGACTCTCATTGCATAATAGATGTGTTGTGTGTAAACAAGATGACAAAAGCAACGGAAAGGCACCGCAAGAGAGGTTCTGTGAAAGCTTTCATTTACCTTGGAAAGCTTTTCAGGCTCCTGTTTCTCAAGGTTCATGAAGAACATGGTTCAATCTGCACTGTTTTGTGGGGGCAAACATACCATTTCCCGGTCTCCCTTTCAGGCTCAGATCAACATGGAGAGGTTCACTCCCCCTCCTTGTCACTACTCATTATCCCGACACATTAGTCCTACTCCCAAACTCCTCAGAAGTCTTGCCTTTTTTCTACTCCTCTTTTATTCTTTGCCTGTCTGCAATGACTTCGCTCTCCTCTTATATCTATTCTTCTGTCCCCTTCATTGCTAACCATTCCAATTTCCATCTTTTCTTTAAACCAGTTTTTTTTCTTCTTCAAACCTCTCAAAAGAAAATGGGTTTCTACAGTTCCTGTTGTGTTGGAGGAATGTGACAACAATATTGGCCTAAACAAGATTACTCAGATGTACATCCCACTGAATTCAATGGGCCTTAGTTCCTCCCCAACTACGTTCAGGATCCATTAGTGTTTGCATTGCAGTACCTCAGTGTACATGGCACTTCGCAGAGTTTCACACGTGAAGAAAAGACAGATCTCTGCCACCAGAGAGCGTACAAAAGAGACAATGAGGGGGTGTGGAGGGAAGAGAGAAAGAAACAAGCATAGGAATGATAGAATTTCAGAGATGGAGGCCATCTAGTCTAGCTACCTGTTCAGTGTAGGAATCTTGCCAGCAGAGGCTGGTGGCTCCAATACCAGCAGGGCTGTGAATCCGCTCTGGGTTTTACTCTGAACTTTTAAGGAGCTATCCATGGTGCCAAACCTATTTTGGGGATAGGGTTCAGCACCATGGATAGCTCCTTTAACATTCAGAGTAAAATCTGGAGTGGATACACAGCCCCACCGACATTGCACCCTCTAGCCTCCACTGAATATTGCTACTAGTACAGCAACCCTGAGAGTTGGCCATCCAGTCTCTGCTTAAATACCTCCAGCGAAAGAGAACCCACCACCTCCTGAGGCAGTCTCTTCCTCTGCTGAACAGCTCTTGCACTTAGGAAATGTCTCCTAATGTTTGGCCAACATCGATATCCCTGCAATTCCAACCCATTGGTTCTAGTCCTGCCCACTGGATCAACAGAGAACAACTCTTCTCCGTCTTCTGTGTGACAGCCCTTCAGATAGTTGAAGGCACTTATCCTGCCTGCCTCCCCTTAACCTTCTCTTCTCCAGGAAGCGATGAAAGCGGACAAGAGCGGTACTTAAAAATTTCCTGATAGCTAGCTAGCAATGAGGATGAAGGGGATAAATGGAGGAAGTATTCGAAGAATGAGAGAGAGAGGTGTACCAGGAGGAAATTCCACACATAGGGGAAGGAAGGGAGGATAGAAAAGGTTGTGATAAAGAGTAATAGACCTTTAAGGCGCTGAGAAGGGTACATAGGAAGCAGCATGATATCAAGGCAGGCCTAGCCTGCTCAGTATTGCCTACACGAGGGGCAGGTCTCTTCACCATGCCCACTGTGCCTTTCTTTGTGCTGAGAAAGGCACAGAGCTCCGTGCCTCTCTCCCCATGGAAAGGGACACTCAGCCAGTGCACATCGTTCCCATCATGGGGGCAGCACGCAATGTGGGAAAGGACTCAGCCAGAACAGGGAAGAGTGGCTGTTCACTCAGCATTGGCTGAGTCCCTGTCTTCACTGGCCATGTGGCTTCCCACACTGAGGTGCCTGGGGTGGGCAAAGCCCCCTGGTGGAAGTGCTATCTGGAGCTTCTCCAGTCACCGCTTTGTCCAGGAACCAGCTTCACCTGCCCCATGCCTGGCCCACTAGGGATGGTATGGGCTGGGCAAAACACATAGTGCACCACTCCCCTTCCCAACTGGGATGGGGAGCAGCAGGCTAAGTAAGGGGAATCCCTGCATGCTGCTCATCTTCTCAATTGGGAGGGACAGTGGCATGCAAGGGAATCCCCTTGCTGTCTCTAATCATAAAGGACAGATGGGAGATAACAAGGGGATTCCTCTCCCTGCATCCATCCCAAGTCCTTGCTAGCCTCCAGGCCAGGGGATGGGGCTTGGGGAGGGGAGGGGTGGGGTAAGGCCCACAGAGGGAGCCCAAGCCTCTGCAGGCCATATGTGGAATCTCCTTGGGCCAGATTAGGCCAACAAGCTGGAGGTTCCCCACTGCCGGTCTGCACTGACTGGCAGTGGATTTCCAGGGTTTCAGACAGGAGTCTTTCCCAGCTGTTGCTGCATGTCCTCATTCACACACACACACACACACACACACACACACACGTGAATTCACATGTGTAATGACAAACACTGGACTAAGGGAACATTTACCAGATGTGTGGTGCTCACATTGCAGTTTTATGCACTTCATTCTCACAAAATGGGGGATAGTTACTTCTAAACTGGGAAAATTAGTGCAGATATTCAAGTTCAAAAACGCAGACCTTATTTTCAATGATTTTGTTCTTCACACAAAGGGGATTGGGAGGCTTATGTGACCAGGGGAGCTTGGGTGCTGGTGACAATGGTGGGTGGAAATAGATAGATTTAGGAGAAAAGGAAAAGAAACAGAGCACAAGCTGCTATAGCGTCAGAATATGCGGAAGCCAAGGGACCACACTTACTGGTTGGTTGAAAATAGAAAAATGTTATGGGCACACAGACTACCTGTAGGTCTCTCAGCTTTAGCTATGAATTAAAAAATGGGGTGAAAGCCTCAAGCCACTTAAGCATTAATAATTCTTGTGGCAATGATGGGGAGACCAAATGGAGGCTAAACGGTTATTCGGGACCCTAGAGCCACCACAATTTGGTTTAGAAACAGAATTTGGATGGAGAGCCTTAGAAATAGAGTCAATCTTTAGCATTCCCAGTAAGATTACAAATGGTTACACTTGGCTTGAGACCTTTGGTAGCAGCTTCCCAAGGCTCTAGCACCCTGCTTGACCACCACTACCCTTAAACTCAACGCATAGGTCACAGTCTCCTGCAAGGTACCAAAGAAGGGCAGAGGGAGCTCACAGATCATGCTGTATTATGTGTGGAACCCAGGCTTGGACTCAGTAGATACTTTAACAGGAAGTAAGGGTTTCGCTCTGGGTGCGCAAGGCAAACAAATCTTTCTGGGCAAACAAGGCAACAAAGTGGATCAATAGGAAAGCAGGGGACCCTGGCTCTGGACACCTGCAGAGGGGCAGGAGCCCATGTGTATGACCTTCCTCCACTGATTAAAGGAAATTGTTCCCTGTAACTATGGAAGCATGCAAATGCTTGCCTGATTGCCATGCCACCACCCAGCTGACAAATCCACGAGGGTACCTTTAAATTGGCCAATCCAGAGCCTTGGCAAGAAATCTCCCCCCAGTCCTGCAGCATTCCCACCTCCTCGACAGGTCCACAGGTTCAGATGCCACCTGGATTACGCTAACGATCCCTTTTCTTTTGACTACTGTACGGCTCTTGCCCTGTAATGTAGCCAGCCAGAGCTGAATCAATCAACGGGCAAGGAGCTTCCCTGAGCTTTCTTTTCATTCCCCAGAGCCAAACCATCATTTTCCAATGCTGCTTCTTCCGGAACCAAAATGGATTCCCGATCCTGAGCCAAGGTGTTGATGAAATACTCCGTGCACAGTACAAGTGTCGAGAGAGAGCCAGCACATCTACTGGAGGAGAGGCCTGAGACTGAACGTGGGAGGTACACAAAACATGCGCTCTGTCACGGAGCTATGGCATGTTCCCAATGTTGGAATGAACTGAGGACACAGGTAGGGATATAGCAAGAAGAAGCATGATGGAGAGCTTGACAAGCTTGTCTCTTATTTGTTGGGATTTTACAAGCCCCTTATCCGAGCCTGGCTTGGGAGAACTTCAATGGCAACTCTATGTAAGTTGAGAAATGAGCTGCCCTGGAAACAACAGTACAAGCTGTTTAACATAACTTATATTTCTGAACCAAAATCCCTGCTCTCCTCAGCCCCATCATACATTTCTTTCAGCTCCATATCTTGCTATGGCTTTATCATTGGTTCTAATGCATCATGAAAATGAATGTGTTCCCCCCCCCCCTTCTTATTTGGACAAAGACTAGAATTCACATTCTCATTCATAGGTATTTTTCTTTTCTTTTCTTTTCTCCCCCCCCCCCCATGGAAACACCAAAATGACAGTATTTCATTTTGTTTTTCGGGCTACAAAATTAGGCTTTGAAACATGAATCACACTGTTTAGTGAAGGCAGGGAAGAAGCTTAGGATCATAGCTTTTAGTTAAAAATAATCTCCAATACATAAAGCTGAGCAATGGGGAGCAACAGGGAGTAATGCAGAAATCTGCCTGCAGCTGCCAAACAACACTTGCTAGTATGTATTGCATATTGCTCTGTTGTCAGCTCAAGTGTCAGAGAGAGGAAAAAGGCTACGGAGATGTGTAATGAACAACAGACAAGCTGAGATGGTTCAAATGGGTAGGTTCTAGGTTGGGTGAAACTGAACCAAAAAAACTCCCACCCAAAAACAATTCTTTTAGCTGGAAAACTCAAATCGTATACAGAGTGAGAGAAGGGGGGGGGGAATGTAAACTCGATTTATTTATTTTTAATTTTCAAAACACCAAAATATTGTACAAGTATGTTGGGAATTACTGGAGAATCCAAAATGAAGAATTGCCTGGAGAAATGTCAGCAAGGACAGCTTGACTCAGGGCTCACAGGTCAACTGGGACATAGAGTTCCATAAATGGTGGCCGCCAGCCAGATGAATTTTTCTCTAGGTCGCTTCCCCTCCTCCAGGTGGTCCTGTCACAAGTGATGATGTAAGTGCCAAAATAGAATAGCAGAAGATCCATGACTGGATCTCCAGTGGTTTTTGAAAAGCACAAATGCATCTCTCTCTCTCTCTCTCTCTCTCTCTCTCTCTCTCTCTCTCTCATTAAAACCAGGTCCATGGTGTTGGATGAAGGGGCTTAGCCATTTTCCCCATGTCACTTTCCCATTCAAAATCATCCTCCAGAGCTGCTATTTGCTCTTTGGAGCAAAACGTATTGATGCCATAGGATTCAATTCAGAAAAAAATTGTGTGGGACAAAAGGGTTAAACCCCCAGCACTGCAACCCCATTCTAAATGAGCCCCACTCCACAGCTGCATTTCCCCCCTTAAAAAAAAAAAAAAGTTAGACCATCTCATCTAGTTTCATGCCTTTGATGCTTTTCTAAAACAAACCCCACACTCTGATGTTATAAACGGAGAGCTGAAAAACTGGCACGTTAAAAACATAAATTGGATACTATCACAACTTATAACATGGGGACTTTTTAAAGTAAAATCTGATAAAATTATACAGAACACATAGAAAGAGTTGGAGTAGATTTGATAAGACAGATATACAAATGAGCAGTTTTTGTTGAAAATGCCAGGTTTTATTAGATCATGTTTGTATGAACCAATTTCTAAAAGTTTTAATAGTATGTAAGAAGGCACTTATTTTGGGGAAAAGGTGTCCGTAGTATGGGGAGGAAAGCACTCTCAAGCAGTGATGTGGGGTGGGTGTGGGTGGGGAGAGAGATTCTGATTAAAATGTAACAATCCCCCCCCCCCCCCGAAAAGAAGAACAAACCCTGACCTAGATTTGGTGTACTTATTACCTGGGCATTTTCCCACTCGTAGCCAGAGGAGAGTGAACCCCGCTCTTAGATAATGGTCATAGTGCATATTGCATGCTCATTAATATAGCAATTCTCTAACACAATGACAGATAAAAGAACTTTCCTTTTATTGAACTAAATGCTGGTTTTACATAAAATAGACCATAATTCAGAGTCTGTAATGTCTACTGAAAGGTTAGACTCGTTACCATCCAAATAGGCTGAGCTAATAAAAATTATATTTGTTACAATCCAAATAGATTAATCGACCTTAAGGGCTTAGTTATGTATTACATTTTTCAGTGTTCTTATAATTAAATTACGGTAAAATAGACATGACAAATAAATGCTAGCATGAAAAACAGTTACATTTGATTTGACCAAAATAACCAGTCCATTTCCATGGCTGGAAATTTGTGTGCATTGAGAACCTTAGGCTGCAATCCTGTGCACAATAGGACTTACTTCTGAGTACATATACATAGGATTGCACTGTTAGTTAATTGGTAGTGGGCAATTTTAATAGGTAAAGGCCAATTTGATTCTATGGGACTGTGAGTTGAAGATATCTTTAATTCACTTTGAAACTATTTTGGTTTTGGTGCGTTAGCTATACTGGGGGATTTTAAACCCGCCAAATATTAAACGATAGGCCTTTCCTCCTTAGAACCAGTAGCTACTTAATTCAATTTTGTAAGTTATGTTACACTTCCTTCAGTATTGTTAAAAGACACCTATACTGAAAGTTTGGGCAATATACAAGCTTATTAAAATTGGATTGTTAATTATTCAGATAACATGCAGATGACTGTTCAGCTGAATTTCTTAAATTCGTTGATAGTGCTAGCATTTCAATCTAAATGTGGATCAGGCTAAACTGGTTTGATTTTTGAGCCCCCTATGCCTTATAAAGTATTTTGTACAAGACTGAGGGCACAATCCTATGTCCCTCTGACCTTGTCTGGGGGGCCCATAGGATTGGGCATAGAAGCCCCTGTGACCTTGGACATCTCTTCCGAGGTTGCAGCACCACAGAGCACCCACCCCTCACTTTGTAGCCAGTGCGGTTCTTTCTGTGCCAGCAGGGAACCGAACACAGAAGACCGTGTTCGGTTTATTTATATTTTTTATTTATTATATTTATACCCCGCCTTTTTCCTGCAGGGAACCCAAGGTGGCTTACATAATCCTCCTCCTCTCCACTTTATCCTCACAACAACCCTGTGAGGTAAGTTAATCTGAGAGTCAGTGACTGGCCCAAAGTCACCCAGTGCGTTTCATGGCCCAGCAGGGACTAGAACCTGGATCTCCCGAGTCCCAGTCCAACACTCTCTCCACTACGCCACACTGGCTCTCCTGTTCACCGGTTCCCCTGTGTGTGTGTCAGTGTGTGTGTGTGTGTGTGTGTGTCCCCGGGGGGAGCGAGGCACCACTGGATTCTGAGGAATCCAGGCGGTATCTCAGCCTTTCCTGCTTGCGAGGAGAGGAAAAACATCTAGATGGCCAAAATCGGCCATCTAGATGTTTTTGAGAGTGAGGGGAGCTTGGCGGCTATCAAACCCGCTGTGCTCCTCCTGCCCTCAATAGGATGCCTGCATTTCTCTGAGTTCAGAGGGTTATGGGCAGCCTGATAGGATTGCACTGCCCATGTGGTTATGTAGTAGTAGGTGCCTTAGAGTTGATTTCCACGTTCCGTTGTGTACTTCTATAGCAGCAACAACTCTCAGTGTGAAGGGTGAACATGTGTAACATTTTGCATCATTTAAAATACTTGAAATGCATCATTTAAAATACTCGATAGTGGTTGCCTGATCTTTCCTTGTTGCTGCTTCTTAGTATTTCAGAGGGACATCATCAGATTCTGCAGAGGTACACTTCATGATCATTCAAACGATCATTTGTCTGCTGCAGAGGAGAGGCAGGGCAAGCTTTCCCATCTGCTCTGACCTATTCCTCCGCCTGGAAAACCTTATAAGGAGCCCCCCCCTCTCCTTCTCTCAGTCTGTGGTTGCTCCGGCAATCCTGTAGTCCCTAGATAGTGAACCAGGGGCCATATAGGATAGACGAGCTTGTTTTTTTTTTTTTTTTTTTTTACCTCAAAGAGATTATTTTTCCAGCATTGGAGCCTCCCTTCTGCCTCCTCCCAGCCACTGTGGAGGTTTCTGCAGAGGCTCCCAGTACGAGGCTGGAATGCCAACCACACAGAGGGGTGAAGTGGGCATCTTGGGGGCCCTTCTAAGCCCTCCCAGCCCTCAACCATGCCCCTAGCACAGAGGGGAAGTTAGACAAGTTCTGGGGCATGTCTAACTGATTTCCCCCTTTTGGAGAATGGAGAGGCAAAAAAATGCCTCCGTCGTTCCTTCCACCTCACCAGTAAGAGCCTGATAGGGCTCTGGATGGGATGGAGCCTCTGAGACAGGGGTGCTCTGTTGTTAGAGTGCCTCATGCTTAGGACTGCACTCTTACATATGTTACTGAGATACTGCTGCTTTAAATTTGTACCTTGTATTTTATTGTATTGTTTGAATGTTGTATTTATACCAACCGTTCTGAGCTGCCTTGGCTGAAAGGCAGTGTAGAAATGAACCATGGCAGAACAGAACAAAAATTAATCATCTTGTTCCACAAAACCATGGCTTATTGGACTGGGAACGAGTTGCATACCCACACAGTCCTTCTTTACCCCTCCCAGCTTCCTCTTGCCTCTGCTTCCCTCATCTACTCATCTTCAAGTAAAGCTTTCTGATGCCACAGTTTCCTGAACCAGGAAACTGTGGTTTGAGAGCTCCCTCCAAACCAGGATATGAAACCAGCATCAGGTGACACAAGAAACTATGGATTTAAAAAACCAAGAAAGCTTCACTGAAGCCAAGTATGCAAGGGGCGAGGGGAAGAGGAAATGTGTTATACCATATAATAGACTGCTTTTAAAACCCCCCTTTCAAAAGTAGTTTGCCATGGAGCATCAGGCGGTGCTGCCTATTTAAAATTAGTGCAGTGCTGAAAATTTCTCTCACATTTTTTCAGCCATTCTCATTCAATTTGATAAAAAAAAAATTGCTTTCCTAGAGAAATTCAATGGTGAAGAAATTTTGAAGAAATTTTCATGGGTTGGGTTTGGGATTCTTGGGCTTACCTTACTTAGGAGGTGGTTGCAAGTGTCTCATTTTTCACTGTAAAATCCTCTTTCCAGCAGCTTGTGGCTTCCTCAGCTTCCTAGACTTCAACTGAAGCCCAGGGGAAGGCATCATGAAACAATTCCTCCCATAGGGCCTTTTCAGATCAGGAAGCACAGGCAGTCTGGCAGGCTATCAGAGATTATAAAACACCCGGAGAATGAGGCAGATGAAGAAAACTTTCAGGAACTTGGAGGACAGATTTTGGCTTAGCACTAACTTGATCTCTTTCCTGCAGCTAGACACAACACTGCCCCCCCCCCACCTGCATTGTGGCGAGTGCAAAATGGGGGCCCGCCTACCAACATGGTTGATGCTGTTGCAGCACGAAAAACCCAAAAACCTGTATGAAAAAGAAAGAAGCTGTGCTACAAGCCCTGCCAATGGAGAGTCCAACCTGTGAGAAAAAGTTGCGAATTTCTCCTCCCCCTGGAGGAATTCAGTGAAATTGACTGGGTTTGCGTGGCATGCTAAACCACGGTGGCTTTGAAGCCACCGTGGCTTAGTGTGTCATGAGAAGTCAGCACTCAGCATGCTTCCCGCAGGGTGGCTTATAAAGTAGCCATGGCTACCACCCCAAGTAGCCATGGCTTATTCTGGGGTTTAGTAATCCCCCCGTGGCTTAGCGTGTCCTCTGAACCCAAATATATATATATATATACACACACACACACACACACACACACACACACACCATCTTTTTTCCTGCAAGGAACCCAAGGCGGCTTACATAATCCCCCTCTCCATTTTATCCTCACAACAACCCTGTGAGGTAGGCTAGGCTGAGAGTCAGTGACTGGCCCAAAGTCACCCAGTGAGTTTCATGGCTGAGCGGGGACTAAAACCCGGATCTCCTGAGTCCCCAGTCCAACACTCTCACCACTACGCCACACTGGCTGTAGTCACACTAGTGTGACTGTGACACACTAAGCCACAGTCAAGCTGGAAGGCTTCACAGCCGCTTGGCAAGAGTGGCAAAAAAGTGTTGCCACTCTGGCCAAGGGGCTCTGACTGATGACAGCCATGCCAAAGTGCCCGAGTGGCACTTGGGTGTGGCTTTCAGAGGCTCCCCGCCCTGCTGTGGCCACTACCCGTAAGGGCTGCGGCTGCAGCGGAGTAGGGCAAGCCATGATTTGATCAGCCTCCTCCAGAGTACACCGATCAGAGTGTGGCGGCGCCAATCTCCGTTTGGGGCTTCCGGAGGCAATGCGTGGTGGGGGAATGAGCCGCTCTGCTTCCCTTCCCCTCAAGGCAGGCAAGCAGAGCAGCTCGACATTTCCCCAGCTCCATTCCCCCCCCCCCGATCCCCAGGTGCCACCTGACAGCAGTGCCAGAGAGAGGACGGAACGGGCTGGGTGGGCGATTCTGCTTGTCATTGCCGTGCACATGCACAGCAAGGACAAGTAGAACTGCAGCTGCCCCCCCCCCTCTGGCTGGCAAGGAGCTCTCCGACTAGAGGGGGGCATGCACGGTGTTTTCCCCTCGCTCTCCCCGGGAGGAGGCCGATGGGAAAGCGACCCCGCCCCCACTACCGGCCAGTGCGATCGCAAGTCTATTGTCTTGGCCGGTGCAGGTGGAGAGGAAGCGCTTTCCCCTCGGCCTCTCCTGGAGGGGGGCGAGGGGAAAGTGCTCAGCAAGGGATGAGACGCCTCATCTGGGCTTCCAAGCTTGAGCGGCGGCACCATAGAGCAGTGGGAAGGGATGAGGGGAGCGTCTGACAGTTTCCCCAAAACTGCCACTTGGGCACTTTTGGCAGCTGTCATCCCCACTCCGCTCCTCTCAGTGCTCCTGCGGTGTCCCCTGGGATACCAGTGGGAGGACCAAGGAGGGGGGGGAGGAGGAGGAGGCACCCTACCCCCACTGTGCCTGTCAGAGACAGGGGAATTTAAGCCACAGTGCAGGGCTTAAATTCCCAAGGGGCTTAGGGCAGCGTGTGAAGTCTCCCATTGTCTCCCAAATTTCTCTGCCCACAAATAAGGCGTAGAATTTCGAGAGACCATTTATGCACAGCTCTAGTTAAAATACATGCAAAGGCTCCCCTCTCAGGCTCATGGAACTAGTCTGATGGTTCTTTCAATTCAGGCCATATTAATACGGATGTTCTACATAAGCCCTGCGCCTGTCTGACAACAGTGAGACTATAGAACTGGTATCGTTTCTCCCTTCCTCCCCCCCCCCCCCCGTTCCTGTGTTTAGGGAAGGTTGCATGGTTTAGTGTAGGGATTCAGTAGTTTACTGCTCATGTGAGCAAAGCAGGTTGTGAGGACTTCCCAATTAATATGTGATCATAAGCTGGCATCAAACATGTTCTATGTTCTATTTATAGTGGATGATAGGCATGGACATGTTAGTAACTAGATTAATTTTGTCATTAACTTTTTCACTAATGGGATTGTAAAGGTATTCAGAATTAAAGTGCCAGGAAATGCTAATCTATCTAGCATGTTATTTTCCCCTAACAAATGGAAGGAACATTTGCTAGAATGGCTTTCATTCCACTCTTGAAATGTCCCTCACTTGAACATTGGAACTGTGGCATTAAGGAGGAGGTGGAGGGCACGGCGGTCTGTGTTATGAGTTGGCAGCTGAAGTTTTCAGGTTTGGGTGCAATGTCAAAGAAGTGAGTGTTAAAAAGGCAAAAAGCCATTGGTGGCAGATGTTTTTAGTAAACATTTTTAGAAAAAGTGGCAAAAGCAATGTGGTATTAAAAAGGAATGGTTTCAACCAACAAGCCATCCTTCCAGTGTAGGACTATAATTTAGGATTGCCAGGGGGCTATTATTTTACAGGTGTGGCCAATAAGGCTATAGTCTGGCAGGCAATCAGCACCAAGATCTGAAATGTTTCTGAGCCAGCCCACTAAGAGTAGCTCACCTCACACCTTCCCCAGTCTAACTTCCTATGCCATGCCATGCATCTGTGCACCTCCTCTTTATATCACAGACAAACACGATCCTTTCCTACTGGAAGTAAATGCAAATGGATGTACCAGCCAGGGTAGTTGTGTTCTTTCCTCTTATTTAAGCTCACAATTAGTGTATGTCTCTCCCTATGTGCAGATTCCCTGATTCTGTCATACTCTGAAAGGAAATCCATTGTGGGGCTATGCAGACGGCAATTGTCTTCGTTGTTTGCGTTTCTGAGTTCTGTAGGACAAAGTAAATCAGCTGCAACTTGAGACACACATTGTGGGTAAATCTTCTTCCCCTGACCTTGTTTAGTCCCCATACCATACATTTCCCAAAGCATGCCCCTTAACTCTATCCCATATACGGCTGCCATTCATTCCTACAGAGGAGAGGAAAACAATTTATATATAGTCATGCCTTGGATTGAGAGCATAATTCGTTCCGGAAATGTGCTTGTAATCCAAAACACTCTTATATCAAAACGAAATACCCCCAAAAAAATTTGTACAGAGATTTTTAATTTAAGCCGTACTACAGTACTTGTGTTGCAAGATGTCACTTGTATATCAAGTCAAAAATAAATAAATAAATATTTAAAAATTTGCTTGTCTTGCAAAATGCTCTCAAACCAAGTTACTTGCAATCCAAGGTATTACTGTAGCTGAGTATAGTTTTGCAGTAGGAGTAAAATCTATACAACAGCCCAGAGACACAGGGTGGCCATAGGGAACACAGGATGTTGTCTTACACTGAGACACAACACAGGGCCACCAGAGGGCCAAAACAGATACCGACTGGGCGCATAGTTTGTGTGTGGGTGTTAAAGCCCCTGCTCCTACTGGCCCCCTGCCTACTGCAGAGTAAAAAAAAAGAAAGAAAAAAGACGGGGCTGTGAGATGCAGATTTAAAGTAATGTCTGTTTTGGACCTCAGTATTTTCTACTACGACTGACAGGGTTTCAGACAAGGGTTTCAGGCAGAGGTCTTTCCCAGGCCTATCTGGAGATACCAAGACTGAACCTGCATGCAAAGCATGTGCTGTGCCACTGAGCTACCGCCTTTCCTTCGTCATGAGGCTGTGGCGAGAGAGCCAATGCCAGTCACTTGAACCCTCTTAGCCCACTTCCTGTTGTGTCTAATGCTCAGCTTAACAGGGCAAAATCCTGGCCTTCGCCAGCAGATATTGCATTCTGGGAGGTACAGTGCAGTTCACCCTTAGGGGCCCTGCATTATATAGTGCTGCCCTCAACATATGCATCCCACCCCTCATAATAATGTCTCTCCCTATGCTAGTTAACAAAGTGAATTTGTGAGCCTGAAGGCAATTGCTCCTATACTCTGGACATCATGAATGGATAGCTAAATTTGATTCCTGACAGAATAAATGGGAATTTTTATGCAAAAGAAAACTTTGGAAAAGTATGCAGATTTGGTTATCGGTTGATGGTTTTATGCTGGCTGATGAGAAGGATATTAACTCACTTTTCATATTTTTTTAAATGGCTCTATTCTGAATTCCACTGTGCTATGTATCAGGGCTTCAAATGATTCTTTCTCTGGAACGAACTGAGGGAGCTACCCAAATTCAAAATCTACACATCTAAAATGTTGCAAGGCGGTGCATTGCAGATGCTCGTGATTCTCCATATGACATACATTACACATCAATAGATGTTAAGTGCACAGTAGGTACAGCACAGCGCATTGACTTTTCTGCCAGTCACATTAAGACATGTGCAGATTATAAAGGATGTTATAGTACCAAAGAAACATCTGCGAACCAAAGTAAAAATGCTGATAAAAAAGGAGAGCCTCTTTGGGGTTTGATATACACCCAGCTGCACTATACTGTACATAAGTTGTCAAAGGAAGCTCCTTATTAGCTAGCAATTCTGAAAAAGAGAGTTCAGAGAGCTGCTCCTCCTTCCTCCAAAAGCATTTTTCTAACCATTTCGGGTGCGATCCTACGCATGTTTAGACAGAAAAAAGTCCTACAACTCCCAGCATGCTGGGAGTTGTAGGACCTTTTTTTCTGTCTAAACATGTGTAGGATTGCACCCTTAATGGCTTAGTCATTATACATGGCTTACATATAGATGGTGTATAAGCTTATACACACTTAGTAAGTCCCATTGAATTCAATGGGACTTACTTCCGAGGAGATGTGCATAGGACGTGCTCTTGTTTTAAAATCCATGAAAAGATGTTGGCATCAGTGCTGCCTCAGTCTGCTATAAGAAACTGCACACTACCTAAGGTCACAGAGAAGAAGAAGAAGAAGAAGAAGAAGAAGAAGAAGAAGAAGAAGAAGAAGAAGAAGAAGAAGAAGAGGAGCATTTAAAGCCATCACAGCAGGCACAACGTACAACCCATAAGAGAGCTTCATTTGCAGATTGATTTTTTTCTGTGGTGAGCCGGTGCCAAGTTGCATTTACGTTAATAGACTTGTAGGATTGCAGGGTGAATGGAAACTCTAGAGTGCCCTAATCCAACCTCTGACGCTCCCCCCTCCACGCATGCACCAAGGCAGATTTCACTACTGCTAAGCCACAGAGATAATACTTTCTACAATATTACAACCTCGCATCAAAATGTTGTGACACTAGTATATAAATGTGAAAAATGTAATGCCAATTCCACGTAATGCAAGGCAATCAACGGTGTACAGAGCTAAAAAGTGGATGGGCAATGTGGCTAAAAGCTGGCCTACACAAATGGTGACCCACCAAGGTGAATGCAGCCCACAGATTAGCCACTGAGAAATAGGCTATGGGAAAACTCACTAAACAAGTCAAGGCATCAAGAATGAGGCAAACGGGCAATTTTTTAAATGAAATTTGACAAAAATTTATCACCTACTCCGATCACAACAAGGACAGTATATATCCTCCTACAACTCACAGACACCTATGGAAGAATCTACCAGGATAACTTAACCGCAAACAAACAAATCGGAGAATTAGCTCAGTCCAGGGAGTAACAGATCTCTTTGTCTGTGCCTAATGGAATGCAAAATGAATGATACCAATGATTTCCATCTTCATAACAGTTATGAATTCTTAACTGTTAAATGTTTGTAATGAAATGTTTGAGATATACTGCTTTATCAGTCCCAGGCAGGCAGCATTATAATGCTTCCTTTCTCATGCTTTCTCCATTGCCTGCATGTGCTACTGAAGAAGAACATTTCAATTGTTAAAATAACTAGAAAATACAGACAGCATAAACTTTTCATTCCACTTAGATGTTAAGTGCAGTTGCCTTTAAGTACATTTGGACAGGATCATGTTCCACTTTTATTTCTGCAATTTAGCACCAAATGGGAGAAGTTCCCTATAAAAGAAAGCCAGTGTGGTGGAGTGGTTAAAGT
The DNA here is from genome assembly GCA_021292165.1 of Shinisaurus crocodilurus. Classification (NCBI taxonomy): domain Eukaryota; kingdom Metazoa; phylum Chordata; class Lepidosauria; order Squamata; family Shinisauridae; genus Shinisaurus; species Shinisaurus crocodilurus. Next base: position 183,722,360 of record CM037878.1, read on the forward strand.
GTTCGACTGGGACCAGTGAAACCCAGGTTCAAGTCCCCAGTCAGCTCACACTCAACTCTACTCCTCCCTCACACTTTCTTGATTTTTGCATCCTACTTTAAGAAAGGCTTTTTGTTTTCACTCTTGTTAAACCATTGGAAGATTAAAATTCTTGCAGATCTACTGCAAATCACCCGAAGATCCCAATCTACCTTCTGCCCACTCCTGGCTTACGGGAGATGAACTGAGTGAGTGCATATTCAATCTCCAAAAAAGCACTTAAGTGAAATTATCATTGAGGACCATCACACATGAATTCGCCATATTAAATAATTCTTTGTGGTGTCTGTCTCCATATGGTGCATATTCGTGTTCATTGGATTATCATGTGGATCAGGCAAGGTCCTCTATGACACCACAGAACAGAACCTTTTTGAGCAGGTACATCATTCTCCTAAACCATGTGACCATGGTAGAAAAAAATACACTCATATCATACTTCATATCATAATCGTATGATATATGCAAGCTTTTAAAATGGAGATTATCTCCATGTAGGAAAAAAAGAGGAAGGTTTGAAGCAGCATCTATGAGCACCCACTATATATATATATATATATATATATATATATATAATAATAGACAAATAGAAATTTTTAATAAAACCATTTTGACAGGCTGTTGACACAACATATTGAACACCAGGAGTTTTCGATCCTTGGGGTGTTCCATTAATAAGCTTTTTCTTCTTTCCCGTTTGGTGAATTGACCATTTATTCAAAGCTTTTGCTTCCCATTCCTTTGCCAGTGTTTGAATACTCACCTCACCCCTTGGTTACAAGGTCTCTTAATGGTCTCCTGTGTGTGACTTATTCAAAAGCCCTTTGAAAACCAAATACCGGTAGGTTACTCTTACAGGCTCCTCTTTATCCAAATTAACGTTTAGAGAGCTACAAGAAATCAGCCGTATTACACTTGGAAAAGTAACTATGACGGTAGTCCTGAAACCACTTAGAGCTGCTTCCCACATTGCAAGTGTTCCATGTAGGCCTTCAGGCATGTTCAAAAGGCACGTTTCAATGCTCCTGTCTACTGGAGCATGAGCATATGCAGTCTGCTGCCTTTCTGTTACGTCTGATACTGCCTTTCCACTCTTAAGATGAGGTAAAAGGGCTTCTTCCTTTGGCTTAGGGCTGTACTTTTGAAAGCCAATGCAGTGTCATGGATAGCATGCTAGACTTGGGCCCAGGAGCCTGTGATCTGTGTCCCTGCTGAAGCTCATTGGGTAGCCTTGCTCATGCCACAATATCCAGGCAGCAGGGGAGGCTGGTGACTCCTGTTTTGGTGGGGCGCCTAATCCATTGCAGCTTTTATTTGGAGCTTTATAGAAGCTATCCATGGTGCTCCATGGTGGTGAACCTGTTTTGGGGATGGAGTTCAGCACCATGGATAGCTCCGATAAAGCTCCAAATAAAACCTGCCACGGATTAGGCGGCCCACCAAAATAGGAGTCACCAGCCGCTTTCTCCACCAGGCAGGCTTTCTCCACCATTGTTCATCTTCCATTAGCTACCAAAGTCTCTCCCCCAGCTCCAAACTTCTTCCCTTGCTATAGACATGCCCAGTGTGGGTGTTATTCCCTGATATGGCATTAAATTGACCATGTATTGGATGCCTCAGTGGAGAGATCGTCCAGCAAGGCGACCAAAGCTGCTTCTGTCTCATAACCAGAACTGAAGCCAGACTGAAATGGATAATCTGCCTCATCCAGAAGCCCCTGGAGCTGAGAAACCAACACATGTTCCAGTACGTTGCTCAAGTAGGCTGGCCATGCACTCTCTTTTACAAGGGGCAGCCCTCAATTTGAAGGTCTGCCAGAGGACTGTCCTGTTTTGAAGGATTCCTCTATTGAAGGCTTCACTCCCCCAAGGATCCTGACCACATCCTCAGGCTGTACAAATTGAAAAGTATCCATTATAGCTGGGCAAGCAGAGGCCAGCGTTACATCCAATGTGTTGGAATATGCAACGAGAAGATATCAATTCTGCAGGGAGGGTTTTTTAAGTTGACTGCCCAGTAAAGGGTTAAAATAGACTGTTATAATCTAGTTAAAGGGCAAAGGCAGAAACCAGGCTTCTCTGAGAAGTCAGGGGGAAGGGTTCAGTGGAGCAAACCACTTAGTTTTATCAGGGGAGGGAATGCTGGACGTTGCCTAGCAACAAGTTAGAAATTCCATTCTTTATACCTGACCATTAGAGTATTCCTACAGTTAACTGACTTAACTGACGCTTGCTAGGGTTTAGCAAGGAGACTTGACCTGTGTTTTCCTTTCCTCACAGTATAAGTAACATATAAGAAACTGTGCTTACTAGAAATCTGTAACCATCAACCTTATAATACACAAGTAATCTTATGTTACTGTTATTTTAAAAGCATCTACTTTAGAAACAAGCCTGTGTGGTCTGTGTTTGTTGGGAGAACTCTGCTGCTGCTATTGTGCTCTGCCATCACACCGGACCTGTATCAACTACAGGTTGATACAGGTTGGCCCAGATACTAACTATTTTATCTGCAAAGTGTCACACAAATTGGTTACAATGGGCTATTTGTCTATACTACTTAGAGATATGATTTAAATATGGTAAGTGATGTATAAAACTATTAAATAAATAAATAAAATGTTGAGTGGTCCACATTTTCTTCTCATAGGCCAGAGTGTAATAGGCCTTCAGCCATCCAGAAATAGCTCCATTGGGTGCCTCTGTGCAGACGCAATAGTGGTGGAGAGGAACAATTTCTTTGCCACCCTCACTGCCATGAAGCAGGTTTTCAAATGAACTCTAGCTCATATTTGGTCAGAGCAGGGCCGGATTAAGATAGGGGCTATTGGAGCTGCAGCTCCAGGCCCCTACCACAAAATAGGCCCACAATGCCTGGACCCGCGGCACGGAGAGCCGCAGAGAGAGCCACACGCGCGGGAGGAGAGTGGCGGCGGTGTGGCAGCCGCTGCGGCGTCCCGCGGGCTCTGCGCATGCGCGGAGCCAGGAGAGTGGGCGGCGTAGGGCCCCGCCGGCGGCGGCGCGGCAGGCCGGGCAGGACAATGGCGGCGGCGGCATCAGCGGCAGCCGTGCCCGGAGGCGGCGGCTCTAGTCCCGGGGGCCCCGTGGCAGGAGGCGGTTTGGTGGGCGCGGCGGCGGCAGCAGCCGGAGCCTCCGCCACCCCCTTGTCCGTGTCGCGGAGCAAGGACAGAGGCCCCGCCGGCAAGTTCTGGGAGAGCCCGGAGACCGTCTCGACGCTGCACGCTGGACGCTGCACGGGTCTGGCTCGGCAAGCACTGCAAGAAGGTGAGGCCGCGCCGTGAGGGCCAGCCGGGTGGGGGGCGGCTGCCCCTCCCCCTCTCCTGCTGCCTCCTCGCGGCCCTTTATCCTGAGGGGGAGCGCAGGCGCAGTCCTCGGCATCTGCACGTCCGGGAGGGTGGTAGCTTACATTTTAACATAATACAGCAATGAAACACTCATCATTCTAGATGAGGGCTCTCCAGCCTTGGGTCCCCAGATGTTGCTGGCCTACAGCTCCCAGCATACCCAGCTAGCATGGCTAATGGCAAGGGATTCTGGGAGCTGTAGTCTGGCAACATCTGGGGACCTGAGGTTGGAGAGCCCTGTTCTAGATTAACCATTAAGATCCACAGAGAGCTGGTGAAACCAGACTTCTCATTATGACCAACTGAAAATCACAAAGTAGTGTGCAAACTTCAGCAGAATTCTTTTTCAGTATGAATGTTAAGCAAAAACAAAAACAAAATGAAGGGCATATAGGGGGGGGGACGAGAAAAAATATATATTATTGAGATGGAAAATCCTGTCTGCAATTTGTAATGGCCTTAAAATGAAAGAGGCATTTTGTGGATATATAGTGCACCCATTTGCATGCTTTACTTTGAAATAAAAGGTGAGGCAGTGGCTGTTCTGAATCACTGCCTGGGCACGGTAATGGACTGGATGAGGGCTAATAAACTGAGACTCAATGGAGGTACTGTTAGTGGGTGGTTTGTCTGCCCAGCTAAGTGATATTCAACCAGTTCTGGATGGGGCTGGACTCCCCCTGAAGGATCAGGTTTGTAGTTTGGGGGTGCTCTTGGATCCACAACTGTCACTCGAGGCACAGGTGAACTCGGTGACACGGAGCACCTTTTATCAGCTTAGGCTGATATACCAACTTCGTCCTTATCTGGACAGAGATAGCCTAGCTACAGTTATCCATGCTCTGGTAACCTCTCGTTTGGATTACTGCAATGTGTTATACGTGGGGCTGCCTTTGAAAATGGTCCGGAAACTTCAGCTGGTCCAGAATAGGGCAGCGAGATTGTTAACGGGGACTGGCCAACGAGAACATATTATGCCAGTGCTTTCTCATCTGCACAGGCTGCCAGTCTGTTTCCAGGCCCGATTCAAAGTGCTGGTACTAACATTCAAAGCCCTAAACGGCTTGGGGCCAGGGTATCTGAAGGATTGTCTCCTCCCATATGTACTTGCCCGGACACTAAGATCTGCATCAGCAGTCCTTCTCCGAGAGCCCCTGCCAAAGGAAATGAGGCAGGTCGCTACCAGGAGGAGGGCCTTTTCTGCTGTGGCACCCCGGTTATGGAATTAGCTCCCCAAAGAGGTTTGCCTGGTGCCTATTTTGTATTCTTTCCGGCGCCAGGTGAAGACCTTTCTATTCTCCCAGGCGTTTAAATCATTTTAATCATCTTAATCATTTTAATTTTGTAGTTGTTTTTAACTCTGTTATTGTAACTGTTGCTGCTAGCTTTGTTGTTTGTTTTAATCTGTGGTTTTAAATTTTATATTTATTTTATATTGTATTTTATGGTTTTAACTGTTGTAAACCGCCCAGAGAGCTTCGGCTATTGGGTGGTATAAAAATGTATTAAATAAATAAATATAAATAAATAAGCCCAACTGTATCCATTGGGGCTTATTCCGAAATAAGTGTTCATAGGATTGCAACCTTTATTAGGTTAGACTACAACCCTATTCAGAAGTCCCTCACCCATGCATTGCACTGGCCCTGCCCCCAACATCCCATTCCCTACGTGGTTTTGCCTCTCCTGACCTGTGTGTATTTGGTGAAGATTTGGTGAAGGTCTGGAGCATTCTGCTGAATGTGTGTAGGGTCCTGTTTAAACCTTCACAGAATGTGTTAAAGTTAAAGGGGCAGAGCTTGCTGGGTGCAGAGACATTAAAGGCAGGTCTGGCTCATAGATTCATAGATCATAGAGTTGGAAGGAGCCTACAAGGCTATCGAGTCCAACCCCCTGCTCAATGCAGGAAACTAGAGGAGGGGTCTCCCATCCAAGTAATAACCAGGCCTGACCTGGTTATTACCTGTTTATATGGTTTATGTTTATTTAAAAATGGTTGTTGTGAATGTTCTATTTATAATGGTTTTATTGAGTTAACAAGCTTATTGTTTACAAAAAAAGAAATATTTTCAATATGTTTCTGTTTTGGCACTTTAATGGTAATTAAAATATTTAATTTGTTTTAATATAAAATTGCGTCTTCATTTTATTTATTTCCATAAAAAGGCCCACCAAAATCCTCAGCACCAGGCCCATAATGCTCTTAATCCGGCCCTGGGTCAGAGTTGTTCTGAGTTTTCTGCCAACGTCGCTCTACTCACCACCGCACGTGTTTCATTGTCTCCAGCTTCCTGGTTTGGATCTAATCAGCAGGAGAGGATACTCAGGAGTGACTGACTGGGTTCAGACAACACAACAACCCACATTCAAGGGTTGTTATCAAGAGTGTGGGTTGTTGTTGAAATGTGGGTTATCATGTTGTCTGAACCCAGCTGTGCTGACTTGTTAACCACGAACAACCCCTGAAGAAAACCCATGGTTTGTTGTTGGGTTGTGAACTGTGGGTTGTTCCCCATGGTTTGTTACTTTGGTTGGGTTTAGACAACACAATAACCCATGTTTCAACAGCATCCCACAGTTCAATGACAACCCACGCTCAACCCATACTCAATGCTTGAATGTGGATTATTGTGTTGTCTGAGCCCAGTCATAGTGTCAACTGCCTGGGCCATTTCCTCATGGCAGAGGTCAACCAGGCCTTGGACAGAATCACCTGCATTCACTGGCACTGCAAGTCAACCTGAATCCAAACTAACTGTGATGGTGAGAGATCCGTGATTGGGGTGTGTGGGCCTGAATCAGGAAGTGACTAGGGTGTGGAGGGATTTAACCCTTTCCCACCATGCCATTTCCTGATCTGAATTCCCCCCACAAAGCTGCTCTTTGCCTCTTGGGGGCACCCATATGGCTCTCAATAAGATGGTTTGGTACCATTGAGTGAATCAAACCAGCAAGTGTGATGTCAGCTAAAGGCATCGGAAAGGGCAAGAGGACGGTAATGATATGGAGTGGCCTGGGCTAGAACAGGGGTGCAGAACCTCAGGGCTGGAGGCCAAATTCAGCCCTCTGGTGTTCCCCAGATGGCCACACTCCTTTTTCCTGGCCACACCCCTTTCCCCCAAATAACAATTTGGTGGTCTCCTGGCTTTTCTCTGGCTTTCCCACCATTCTTACTGGCAGTAAGAACCTTAAGCTAAAATAGGCTGGTATTTTTGGCCCCATACCTTCTGCTTTTGGCTTCGCCCCTTTGCCTTCAGTCCTGCCAACCACTGGAATAGGGACCCAAAAGCATCTCCAAAATGGAATCCAGCCCTTGGGCTGAAAGAGGTTCTGGAGACTGGGATGCACCCTGTGCCACCAGTGCTGCACAAAGAAATAGAATTCCTGCCAAAATGAATATATTGAGAACATGGGTTGTGTGGTTGGTTTATTTCAGTCCACACTGGCTGAAGTGGAACAAGAATTCAAAAAGTGGTAGTGATGGCGTTGCAAATGTAGTTAAAGCTGCAAAGTGGGCAAACAGTTCTTCATCAACTTTCACAGATACACTCAACCCACTTTTTTCCCCAGTGCACTAATCTGCTCATGCAGCCTTGCCCTTAATTTTGGGATCAGCCCACTTAAGCGTTTACCACTGAAATGTTTACCACTGAATTGTGCAATTTTATACAGATGGGGGGGAAATCAAAGTTTTTGGCTCATGTATTAATCTGCCCCAATAATATTAGTAGTGCATTCAAGTTAATTCATCATGTAAGGACCAGCAGAAAGAACAGGTATCATCATTAAACAACTTAAGAGAGAATTATTTCTAACCTTCAGGTCTAGTCAGTTCTGTAGGAAGTCCATGACATATATTGCTGAGAAAACCTATCACTTCAACAACACGAAGAATAACACAGAGAGAATAACATACCTGGTCTATACCTCTGCTGTTGTCTATGAGATAGGATGCTATATAGCCTTCCTGAAGTGTCTATGTCTCCTTGCCCTTTGCCTGGCAGTATCACTAGGCACCCTAGGGGGTGGCATTCCTCAGGCTGGAAGTCTCTCTGGTGTTGATAGCACAGCAGGCTGTCTGAGGTGGCAGTCTTGCTGGGGCACATCTGTCCCTCTTAGTATTCATATAGCTAATGTCTCACTTTCATGACAAATGCAAATTGGGTTGCTTCGTCCAAACATGTCAGCCTCATTAGCAGGTGCACACAGAGATTGGCATGTGACATATAGCAGCTCTGCCTCTGTGTTCCCACCTCCAGCCACTGCTGGTTTTGTCATGTCCCTTGATTGCTACTGGCTGGGAAATAAACAACCAAGTGTATATTATCTGATTTCAAGGATACTAGCAGGGGGAGGGGAAAAAGGGGAGAAACCCATTGCCTCTTGGGATAGAGAGTATCGTTTGAGTCACTGGACCCAACTTCCTCCAATAAAAGAGGTGTGTCATATTCAAAACAACCTATCCAACCCTCTACAATGTCCAAACACAGGGATAGATGACCTGTCTTGGAAAGTGACATTCTCTACCAAGCTTGTGGCTATGATGCAAATAAGACAGACTACGTTATTTCGGGTGTGTGTGTGTGTATTAGGATGATTGAGGAAAAGTGCTTTGATGAGTTCTGAATGCCACATTAGGAGGCTCTAGCTGACCTGCATTTCCCCCCTCATGGGTTGGTATTCACATACAAAAGTAGTCAGATAAACTCACCGTCTTTTCTCCGCCCTCAAGAGTCCTGCATCACTGGTAAAACCTCCTGCAGCAGTACAGACTAGAAGCCTGCAGCCAAAGCAGTGGTTTGGACTGGAGTGACGTCGCTGAAGTTTGTACTTCTTTATTTTAAACTATGTTATCTTTTTGCACTCTGAAACATGCCTTGCTTGCCTTCAATGCAGGAGGACAGATATCATGGTCCTGGTTTCTTCTCTGGCTCAGATCTTAATCCTATCCAGAGAAGGTCTTCTCCATCCCACTCACCGACCCACTCGTGTGGCTGCTGCGGCGGAAGCATCTGGGAGGAGAGATCTCTCCCCTTCCTCCTCCTCGGTGGCAATGACTCTCCCTGCCGCACTCTCTTCTTCAGCAGGGGCAGCAGGGAAGAAGGTCTTCTCCCTCTGTTCCTCAGAGGTGGCAAGTCTCTCTTTCTCTCTCCTCTCCTCCATTCCCTGGCACAATGTTATAGCAACCTTAGGTGCCAGGAGCCCTGGGATCGGTACCTATCTCAGGGCACCCGAGATTAACTAGGGGCCCTGAGAAAATCACATGTCCCTGGGCTACTGGAACCAGGTGTGCAATGCTGTAATAGCATTCTGCATGCTGGACAGGGGAGAGAGACTTCCTTCCCTGCTGCCGCTGCCGCTGCCACCAAGGAAGAAGAGGAAGAGAACGAGCTGCCATTAAACAGGAGGATGGGGGGGGTGTATGAGAGAGTCACCTCTGCTGCAGCCACCGCTGCCATCACCGCAGCCACCAGCTTAGGTACTGGGGGGGGGGTGTCCACAGGGAGTGGGGGGGGGCTCATGGATTGGGGCTTGTTTTAGAACTTCCATTTGGTTTCAAACTTTCAAAGTAGAGAAAATAGTACCATGGTAGAAAATTAGGGCAAGAAAAGGTTGTAAAAACCTAGGAAAATATTCTAAAAGGGCAAGGAAGTTGTCCCCCCCCCTCCACACAGATCTTTTTGCACCCTTTCAAATGGCAGTTTTCACATCACAAAAATGGAACATCACACACATTTAGTGGCGCAATATCAATCCATTACTATCTCCCTTGTCCTTTCCTCTTGCCTCCTTCTCTTTCAGTGACTCTTCATTTCATTTCAGTTCCTGTTTCTCAGTTTCTTACCTATTCTACACCACCCTGCCTCCAGTCACCTTGCCTCTGGACTCCTTGCCTCTGGGCTCTTCTCCCTCACAAAGATACCCCTGTACCTAAAGCCTCTATGATATTTAGTCCCAGTCAAAATGGCAACTTCCACCTCCCTCACATTCCCTTTCCCGGACATTCTGACAGCATTGTTCCCTGGCCACTAGCAATGTGTCAGAGGTGTTACGGCCACGAGCAAAACACAATAGAGATTCTGGACAAATGGGTTTATAATAGATGAGCCACCAATGTCTTTTGAGTTGCAAGTAATGTCAAATGAATCTGAATTATGTAGGTTAGGGGACAAGATGAACGGGGACATGCCTGTCTTCAGAACCCAGGTATTCCCTCGAGAGCACACTAGTGAAGTCCAAAAGGCTCACCCCAGCATGTCATGCAATGTTACAGGTGGTAGCAAGTGCTCAGATCATGTAGTATAGCTGCTTGGGATGGCAAAATATCTTGGGCTGTAATCATACTGGTGAACTGAAGAGAAATAAATCTAAGGATCGAAGGAGTCAGTTTTGTATGTGTGCATCCAGAGGCCCATTCCATCCCATTTCGACATCAATCTGCTTTTTTTTTAGTGTGAAAATTTAGAACACTACACACACACACACGCACACTATGCATCTTGGCATGCATTTTATCCTAAAATATGCATTTTGTATGCATTTTGGTACGTGCTTTGAGCTGAGAACTGTATTGCAAAATTCATAGAAGTGTGAAAGACTGAAGGATAACTGCGTTGTAATCCATGTAATAGTTACCAGGAAGTGTGAATCAGGTCTGTTTGCTTAAAAATGTGGATGGAACAAATCCTCAAGCATCCATAAATAAATCCTAGCAAGGAATTTATCCCACTGCTACAGAGTACTTAGAATTATATTTCATCCAGGGCTGATGCACATTAGGTTCCAGAGAGCCCTACCCTTGCTGGAGCTTAATTTTTACATATATCCAGAAAATATATTAATGGGTATTGTGAGTTCCTTCTGAATCCTATTCTTTCTATCCATTTGCTGATGATGATGATTCCCCCTCCCCCCTTTAAGCAACTTTGCTTCAACAACCACTACACTCTTCACATAGACATTCCGTGTAATATATAAAGGGTGATCTTGATAGAACCCTGAAGTTGTTCATTATTTTGGCCATTGCTTGTTTGTTTGTAGTTTATCCTAATCCCAAATACTGATGCAAAAAATTAATCTCATTGAAGGGCAATATTACAGTCACTGGGGATGAAAACAACACAGTAATTAATGCAGAGCAGGATAACAATAATTCCCCAAGGTAGCGCAAGTATGAATATGAGCACAGATTTTTAAATGTATTTTCTGTCTAATTTCCCCATCTTCTCCCTCTCTGAAATGTTTTCATTTTCTTCTTGCCCTTTGCTGCTGATATTCTCCAGCTAAGTTATTTTAGAAAGAAAGAAGAGAGAGAGAGAGAGAGAGAGAGAGAGAAAGAGAGAGAAGCAGGCAATTGAAATGACGTGTTCTACTTGTACAGACAAGGTCACAGTGTCAAGCCTTTTAGGAAGACACAATTAAGTGAAGGGAGAGAGCTGCTAGAGGGGGGTAAAATCATGAGATGCATGTCAGCCCCTGTGTGATTGCTGTAAACGTGGCACTAACTAGACCAAAAAACTGTCTTGGCTATTTAGTCTTTTGGCTTCCTAGGGAGTCCCATTAAAAGCACACTCACCACTGCCTTGATCAAATAAGTGCTTGACCAGAGCTTTATCTTTATTGTTTTGTTTTGTTCCAGGTGCTTTCACAAATGGAAAGTTAACATGACTGTCATTCTTCTGTGTCCTCCAAGTTTGCATAAGAGGGCTTTGAACCTGAAGGCAGATGCGCACGCACACACGTGAAGCCCTGTTCATTGCAAATGGCAGCGAAGTACAATCATGTGCATGTCCTTCCATATTGGGTACAATAATTGTGATCATCAGCAAAGCGTTAAGGGTATGTCAACCCCAATACATCACACACACACACACACACACACACCTATTAGCTCAGCTCATCACTGTGGCAATATGTTGCCAATGCCACTGGATAGCAACAAAATTCTGTATGGAGTGTCCACCATCCTCTCACCAGTTGAAAGCTTTTCACGGCATCCCTCACTGTAGGATGGTAATAATAATAATAACAATAATAATAATAATAATAATAATTGTTGTTGTTGTTGTTCTTGTTTCTTACCCGCCTCTCCACTTGGATCGAGATGGGGAACAACAATAAATATAAAATACATAAACTGGTTAAAAACATAGTAAATATTATTAAAACATTCTTAAAACCTTTTAAAAAATATCCTAAAATTCCTAAGATTCCACTGGGGAGGCCTGCCGGAAGCAATCAGTCTTTATGGCCTTTTTAAAAGCCAAAAGACTATTCAGTTGACGAGTCTCCTCCAGCAGGCTATTCCACAGTCTGGGAGAAGCAGAAGAGAAGGTCCTCTGGGTAGTACGTACCCCGCCAGCCTGGTCTTGGTTGACTGGAGTAAATTCCTTCCAGAGGACCTAAGTGCGCAGAGCAGATTGTATGGGAGAAGGCGATCCTGCAGGTAACCTGGACCCAAACCATATGGGGCTTTAAAGGTAATAACCAACACTTTATACTTCGTCCGGAAAGTAATTGGTAGTCAGTGTAATGCTTTTAAAGCCGGTGTAATCTGGGCACCTCTAGATGTACCGGTGACCAATCTGGCTGCCATATTTTGCACCAATTGGAGTTTCCGAACTAGATACAAAGGTAGTCCTATGTACAGCGCATTGCAGAAGTCAACCCTCGAAGTTACCAGCACATGAACTACCATCTTTAGGTCTTCCAACTCTAGGAAGGGGCGCAGCTGGCAAATCAGCCGAAGCTGATAATAGGCACTCCTAGCTGTCGCATCTATCTGAGCTGTCATTTGGAGCGACGGATCCAGAAGCACGCCCAGGCTGCTAACACAGCCTTTCAGGGGGAGTGTAACCCCATCCAGAACTGGTTAACATACCTCCAAACCCAGGTTATGGCCTTTTACAGCAAGCACCTCCGTCTTGTCTGGATTCAGTTTCAGTTTGTTTTTCCTCTTCCAGCCCATTACCGCTTCCAAGCAATCATTCAGAGGAGACACACCATTCTTAGCTGCTGTTACTGGAGGCATAGAGAAATATATTTGGGTGTCATCAGCATACTGATAGCACCCCGCCCCATGCCTCCGGATGATCTCTCCCAGCGGTTTCATGTAAATATTAAATAGCATTGGGGAAAGAATAGCACCTTGTGGCATGCCACATAGCAGCTCCCTTTTGGAGGAGCAGCTATCCCCAAGCATCACCATCTGGAACCTACCCGAGAGGTAGGACTGGAACCACTGAAGCACAGTGCCCCCGATTCCCAATCCCTTCAGGTGTTCCAGAAGGATACCATGGTCGATGGTATCGAAAGCCGCTGAGAGGTCCAAAAGCACCAACAGGGACACACTCCCCCTGTCGGTACTCAGGCACGGATCATCCACTAAGGCGACCATAGCAGTCTCAACTCCGTATCCCACTCTGAAGCCAGTTTGAAATGGGTCTAGAAAATTGGTGTCATCCAAAACTGCTTAGAGTTGGAAGGCAACCACCCTCTCGATCACCTTGCCCCAAAGTGGAAGATTTGACACTGGTCTGTAATTATTAAGGTCCAAGGGATCCAGGGAGGGCTTTTTTTTAGAGGCGGCCATACCACCACTTCTTTTAAACATGGTGGAAAATTCCCTTCCTGGAGAGATGCATTAATAATGTGTTGTAGTTGCAATCCAACTGCTTGGACAACCAAGCCAGGAAGGACAGGGATTGAGTGGGCAAGTAGTTCTCCTCACTCGACCAAACAGCTTGTCCACGTCCTCGGTACTCACCAACTGAAACTGATCCAGTGTAATCCTACTTGCGGAGTTACTGGACACTCCATTGTCTGCCTCTGCTACAATGAGGCCATCTAAGTCGGCTCTTATCTGATAAATTTTATCTGTGAAATGATCATTAAAGGTATCCCAGAGAACAACCATAGGCTCTAAAATTGGGTTCAGGGGAAGTTGTCTGCGTAAGACCCCTCACCACCCTGTTCTGCTGGATGCGAATTTGCAGACGCAATGCGTGCAGAGAAGAAAGCTTTCTTCGTTGCACGTATTGCCACTAGGGATGTACCCGCTTGCCTCGTGGCGGGCGTAGTGGGCCGAAATTGGCCCCGCTCACACCCGCCAGAGGCTTGCGGGACCTTACCGGGTCCGGGGCTCCCTCAGCTCGAGCGGCGTAGAGAACTGCTCCACGCCGCTCAGAAGATTGAGGCGGGGGGGGCGCTGCCACGGAGAGTTGAGGCGGCGGAGAGCCAGGACCCCCCCCAGGTTCGTGAACACCTCTAAGAGCAAGTGAAGATGCTCTCTATGTCATATCTTGTCGGATATGAGTCGAGTTTTCCGCCATCGGTGCTCCTGTTGTCCTCCTTTCCACTTCAGCTCCCTGAGATCTTCTGTATACCAGGGTGCCTGGTTAGAAGCGGAGAGGACATTTGGGGGCGATCGTGTCGATAGCCCTAGTTAGGTCTTGATTCCATCTGTCCACGCCATGACAGATGCCATGAACTCCCGAGCTGCACCTGACAAACCGGTCCGAAACCGAACCAAAAGCCTGGGCAAGTCCAACAGCAACAACTCTGAGACCAGTTCTGTGAGCTCGGCCAGGGATTCTGTTAGGCAGCAGGGTGGCCGGTACACTAACAGAATCCCTAGTCTATCCTTGGTCTTCAGACTCAGGTACACACACTCAATGTGATTCAGCTCCTGAACAGGAGAGAGGGGTGACGGCGGCAGCAAGCAGGAGATCCTTGTTGGAGCCAAGGGAATTATAGCAGCCTAGCAAAGGGGGGTAAAGGAGAGATTGACATCTAAGAAGAGCAATTTACAGCTCGCCTGAGCAGTGACCGTATCCCTTGTGGGGGGGTGGCATTTGCGGGGTGGATGGAGTGAGAGTGGCTTCCTGGAGCACGAGTGACTGCCTGGGGTGCCGCGTACAACCCTCCCCTTTGGGAGGACTAGAGGGCAGTCTGAGGTAAGTGGGGTATAATGTATAAGGGAGCAGCAATATGTGTTGTGTGGGGCAGAGGGAGATATGGCGATGGCAGGGTGAAATGCCATTACAGGAGAAGGAGAGATAGATTTATAATACCCATCTTACCTTCCAATCGCCCTGCCAACCAAGGGAACTTGGAGAACGAACCAGGCTTTACTTAGAGTAGACCCATTCAATGGGTCTACTCCCATAGTAATGCTTGTGTTGACTGAATGTAAAACTGCCTCACCAAGAGCCTTTCTTAGAGTAGACCCATTGAAATTGATGTGATTTAAGTTACTTAAGTCCCATTGATTTCAATGGATCTATTCTAAGTATGACAAGTTTGGGAAGTATCCTATACTGCCACTGCGCCTCTGCTAGTTCTGTTGCACCAGCAGAATGAATTGCTAGCACAACAGAAACTAGCGGTTCCTGAAATGACCCCACAAATGAGCAGAAATGCTTATTTCCAGAATGTGACAGGTCAGTGGATCTCCCTTCTGTGACCTCCATTGACTTGTCCCATTCTGGAAAGTCACATTGCTACATGTTTCTGGTTCTTTCAAGATCTACTAGTTCCTGCAGTTCATTCTGCTTGCACAGGGGCAGTGTAGGATATTGCCCTAAATTTGTAACCAACCCACTGAGGGTTTTTTAAAAAATCATGTCAGTTTTGAGAGCAAGTTCTATGTGGTTCTGCATTCAACAGCAAATCTCCAACCTTAACCAGTTTGGACAGTGTGTTATTGTCTGCAGCAGTGCCATGCTGATCAGCTGGAGAGACAATTTCATGAAGTTCCTTTCACTAAGATCATCCACCAGCAAGCAAAGAGAAACCATCTGCCTCCACCTGCTTGCTGCCTGGTGGTTTCCTTTTATAGAGATCTTGCAGATCTTGTGGGAGGTTCGATTTAGACCCCTCCCCCCAAAAAAATTCCTCTGAGGCAGGTCCAAAGTGTTGGGAGCACCTGCTTTGGAACGGAGTCACCTCATATTTGAAGGTAGTCTGAACATCTCTGAATATTTGCTTCAAATTTATTCCTCGTCCACAAAAAAAAGCCAGTCAGCACCACTTCAGTTCCTACACTATTCTGGAGGGGTCCCAAAGCCTCCTGAGCAGATTTTCAGAAGGTGCAAGGGGCTGCAGGCAGAAGGGGAAATCGACAAAGGTTGCCTTCCCTGAGCGGAACTTAGCTCAGGATAATCTCCCATGAGGAGGAGCAAAGTCTGGATCCAAGGCATAGTTCTGAGTGGTACAATTCAAGAACATCTTCATTTAATTCTTCATTTAAGAAGACCAAGTGACAGTTGCTTGATGCAATACACTCTACATTTATTTAAATTAAATGTCCTAATTAGTGTACTCCCCTACTAGATGCCAAGAAATTAAACTCAGTCAGATAATCTGCCAGCTGTCCCAGCCCTGAAGACACCACAGTGGTGGATGGTGTCTATTTTGTGGAGAGTGCCAACTGACTTTAGTGCTTTCTACCACCATAGCAAGGTTTTCAAGCTCACTTTATGCCTGTTACCTTCCAGGTAATCAGTTCCTGTAGATCAGTGTTCTTCAACCTTGGGTCCCCAGATGCTTTTGGCCTACAACTCCCAGCATGCCCCAGCCAGCTATGCTGGCTGGGGCATGCTGGGAGTTGTAGGCCAAAAACATCTAGGGACCCAAGGTTGGAGAACACTGCTGTAGATGTTCCTCAGCCACAGTTCCAACAAAAGAATGTAAAGAAAGACCTGGACCTGCTGCCATTTAAGTGCTTCACCTCTTCAAGCCTATACTCCATATAAACACATATCGATCCAGAGAAGTCCATCAGCCCTCAAGCTAAATGCTGTGAGGGAATTTAACTAAAATAGGATGAGCAGAAACTGGATAAGAACACAGTTTGAACTGCAAGGGGAGAAAAGAAACATGAAAACCGGCCCTATCTGGTTATGGCTCATCTGTGTGAACTTCTCTGCATGTACTGATGTACATTTAGCAAAGGAGTACATGCTTGGAATGTTTCTGAAACAAACACTGGGCATTATCCAAATGGTGTTACAGCACCAGCACAATGTCATTAGCACTAGCACTGCACCACCATGGATACTGCTCACTACACACCCACACACACACCCCTTCAAAGTGCAGCTCTAAGATAGATTCCCCTTCCCTTTTATGCTGATTCCTTCTTAGTTGAGATGAAGCCCAGCATCTGGTATTTGTGCTGCCTAAACTAATGTAGCAATATCCGAGGCAAGTGTTTGCAAGACATATTTTCCCTGCCATCTGGGAAGGAAGTCACCTTTCCAGAGAACCTTTGAAAGTGCTGCCTCTGTTTCTTGTGATTCATAAAACCTTCTCATCACATCCAGGCACGCCAATGATGCAATGCAAAGAGGCGTGCGGTGCCTGAAGCAAAAGGGCATGCCTGTTTTACCAAAACGCTCCCTTTGACCACACCAGCTGAAATCAGTGACAGGGTTGTCATTGTGTTAGTGGGAGTATGGTGGAACCAAGGGCCATGCTTTGCACATGCACCTGTCTAAGTGGTAAAGGGCGCACCGCTCAAAATCTAGTTGTTCTCAGTTTGCGTACTGGAAAAGCTGATCCCATCAGCTTGTTATTAGCCCATTATTTGCAGCGATGGCTACCACCTGAAATAATCTGAATGAAACCAGACACATATTGTGGAATGCTCTCACCCGATGCCAGCACTGTCATCTATTTGGCACCAGAATAAGACCCTCCTCTACTCCTGGGCATTTGATGGCATATGATGGGCTTCTTGATTTAGCTGTTTTATCAGGTCGTGGTATTTTATTGTTAATTGTTTTTAGCTGTTTTAAATTGTTTTACATTTTTGGGTATGTTTTAATCCCTGTTGTAAGATGCCTGGAGTCTTTTTCTGAGAAAGGCATCCAAGAAAACAACAACAACAACAACATTCCTGCCGAGCCATGAAACTCAACTGGGTGCCCTTGAGCCAGTTATTTCTCTCAGTCTAACCTGCCTCACTGAGTTGTTGTGAGAATAAAGTGGGCAGCTCCCATGTGTGCAGACTTTGGAGCTCCTTAGAGCAGCCTTCTCCAACCTGTTGTCCTCCAGATGTTTTGGACTACAATTCCCAGCATTCATGCCCATTTGGCTGTGCTGACTGGGGCTGATGAGAGTTGACATGCGAAACATCTGGAGGGCACCAGACTGGGGAAGAGTGCTTTAGCGGAAAGGCACAATACAAATGTGATCAATGAATACAAGTAAACAAAGTTCATTCATTCCCGTTCCTTATAAATGTGGTGCTGTGTGCACAGACAGGCCTCCCTGATATAAGATATTAGGCCAGCAGGATAAAAGCAGCAGGGGAAACACACCAGTAGAGCATCACCGTCCAGCCAAATTATTCTAAACAACAACACAAATGAACCCTCCCCCAACTAACCTGGTGAGGGCTATTATTAATATCAAGGACATGCCATGGCTCTGAATACATCTGTGCCATGGAAAGAAATACGGCATCTTTAAATTACCAGGTGAAACAGATGAAGAGCTGGAGAACTGCCAAGGTAAAAGTTGCAAAACTGGATTGATTTTTGCTACAGCTTGCTAAGGGCTCCCTAGAGCCAAGATGCAATGTTCAAATACAATAACTGATAGCCTGAAAAAAATATTTCTGATAAGCATGCCACTGTAACACACAGCCCTGTCTGAGATGAAGTGGGCCTTTGTGTTTCAGGCTAACCCGACTAACCAAAGTGACCCAGATCTGCTGTTCACTTCCCCGATTACGGCTGCACAAACTCTCTGCACCACACAGGCATACCACATTTCCCCCTCTCCTTCCTCTGTTTTTTCCAGCTGTAGAGAAAATGGATCTGGCCTTCGTAGAAGGGCATTTGCTAAATGTTGTTGCAGAAAAGTAATTATCCAACAATCAGACATATCCAGGGAATGGATGCGAAGGAGTGTCTGGGGGAGGGGGATGCCTCCATTAATGCTACCTCCGAATTCCCATGGGACAGCTACTATGACCTCCTTGTCTGCCTTCACTTAGGTTTGCTGACCACCCCATGCTACAAACCTGTGCATTTCCAAATTGCTTCAAGATTCACATTTACATTTTTTTAAAGAAAGGATTCTCCCCCGCCCCCTGAAAATTTTTTCAACAGCATCTGAGGGGGGATAATTTATTAGCTCAGAGTAAATTAGAATTTCAGGCACGGTAAGGACTTTAAACATTGCCCTAAATACTATTTACTGTCATTCTTCAGAAAAGTTGTAGATTGTGATTTAACCATTTTGGACACAATCCATGTTTAGACAAGAAAAAAAATTCCTACAACGCTGGCTGGGTAATGCTGGGTGTCATAGGACTTTTTTTTCTGTTGAAACATGCATAGGATTGCATCCTCCACCCCACTTTTTAGTAAAATACCTTCTGAGGCTACAGTGTTGAAGGTTACTTACAAGTGCCTCAAAGTTGCACATTTTTCAAAGAAAGACAGTAAACTCACCCAGTTCTGGCAGCTTATCAATCTCTTTCTTTCTCTCACAGGTCAGTATAAAAGCTGTGTTTGGTGCATTTGCAACCCGCAAAGTGTGCATTTATGTGAGTGCTAGAAAGCCCATATCCTCTTTAGAATGTTGCAGACTGGTCATATTGCATATGACTGGGGTGTGTGGTGGGAGGAAATGCATCCTGACATACCTCTGGTATTTAGCTACGACAGCAGAGTTGCCATAAAAATCCCAGGATGGTATATGAGGAACATCATCTGTTCAGGAGCATGCTTCGAGCAATGTAGATTTCTTTGTGCACGCTTAGGTGAATGTGTTCCATGTACATTAGGATATCAGGCTGTTATGTCTCTGACACTAAGGCCTATTTGAGCATTGTGCGTCAAAAAGGGTGAACATCCATGCAGTGGGCAAAATATCTTCAACATTCTTATCTCAGGTGGCAGCCATGCTTGCAGGAAGACCCTGCTAGGGATGTATATGGACTTTGTTAAATCCGTTCCATTGTGCTTCGTGGATTGTCAGGCGTCTTTCATTCCATTGTCCGCTCATTGATGGAATCAGATTTTTTTTTTTTTAACCAGAATGTTGTAATTCATGTTAGTGCCAATGTGCACTTGTATACTTGAGCAAATGCACTAATAATGCACATTAATGCTAATGTGAATTAGCGTAAATCCCCTCCCAAAGTGAGAAACCAGTCTGCAAGTCCATGGAAACTGCATGACTCAGAAGAAGTCAGTTCACCGTGGAATCTATTGGCCAGATTCATAGAAATCTGAACTCTGTTGTGGATTTCTCTGATATCCCTACCCTGCACACTCATGGGCTGAAAGGGACAAAAGGCTTTTGAACATATGCCCCGTGAGGAGCATCGACATGTCTAAAGCCTTTTGGTCCACTTCAAAATAGGAGCCATAACATTGATATAAAGTATACATTGATTGGATCCAGATCTAGGCATGTGCAACTGGGATGGGAGAAGTGGCCTTCTCTGTCCCCTCATCCCTATGGCAGCCCAGCCCCCCAAATGAGGCACAGAGGGGACCCTGCTGTATGGGGTCATCTGTAGTGCAGGAGGAAGGCCCCCAAGTCAGGTGGAGGCACCTTCTATGAGTGGAGGCCTTCCATCCATGGAAGGCAGGTCCTGGATCTGACCCTACTCTTCTGAGGTGGCACAGCATAACACAAAAGAAATATTTGTATCCAATCAAACAAGGGGGGGAAAACCCCTATTTATTTACCAACCTAACATGGTAATATTTACTGTCATTTTGATTATGCTATTCTTACCCACCTAAGAGAATAAGGTGTGTTTGTGTGTGAGAGAGAAATGTACAAATAGAAGTTTCCTCAAAGGAGGGCACTGCAAATAACGGAAACTACGTATTACTCAGTATACCCAGAATCCACTGTGGTTAAAGCATTGTCTTTAAAGGGCCCTGTCTCCTAAGGACACCCCTATTTGTAAAAAGGGATGTATGGACAGCAGAGAGGAGGGCATTTGTTTTGAGGGGAAAAAAAACCTCAGGCAGAAAGTTTCAAGGGGTGGGCAGCAGGAGAGTAAGTACATGTGGGCAAAAAGCCAGCTAATCTAGGGGGATCAGATGCAGCAGAGATCACCAGGGCCCCTGCACCTTCATTTCAGCAAGTGCCCCTGGACAGCAGGGTGGTGGGGCAGATGGCCTCCCAGAGATTTGGGGTTCCAAATGAAAGATTTGGGGCTCCAGCCCTAGTGGGCCACCTCCTAACACTGCCTCTGGTCACATCATTCTGTTGGGATGAAAACTGTGAAAAGTGACACGTTGCCCCTGAGGAAAACAAGGGGCACCCCTTGTGACAGTGACCTGCCCAATTTCCCCAGCAGCTCAGCTGATCAGAATCTAATGCCTGTGTGCTCATTCCTCGCCACACCCTTATGATTACCTGTCAAGAAACACCCCCACTTGTGTGGCTCCTGTTACTGTTTTCGTAAATATCTTCAGAACAGGGGTGATACCCATGGGCAAGTATTCCCACACTCCTAAAGCAACATAGTGACATTTAAAGAACCCACCCAGATGTGTGCATTTCCCAATGTGTGATTATCTGTCCTTCTTAAGCATGGGCAGGAGCAAAATAAATAAATAAAATAGATATACTTTCTGAAAGATATGAAATAGATAATATGGGAAGAAGCAGGGAGTTTCATTTTCCATCGTGCAACATCTCTGTTCTTGATATGACTGATAGGGAAGCAATAACCCATTCTTCGAGGAAGCTGCACCCATAAATCAAGCCATACTTCCGTCCAGAGTGTGATCACTGGGAAAAGGATGGAGTATTGGTGTGACGCCTTCTGAAATTGTCGGTGGATTGTGCTTGCATTTCCATGGTCAATGGCAACTTTTAAAGAAAATTAAAATTAATCTTTTTAAGGTAATAAAAAAAAAATGCTGAGCGATCATGCAAAAGAATCTGTGTTGGTTAATAACTCATTATGGTAAGCCAGTATTCAAAGTGAGAGTAAGTTTAATTTGCAAGCATTATTAGAGAACAATCACTTTACCATTTCTTCACCATTAAAGGCTTCTTTTGAGAAACTAGAAAGAGACTGGCTGTATTTGCAGCCTGATCTGCATAGATCTTCACTGATGTAAGCAGAAGTGTAACTAGTGTAGAGGATAGGGGAAAGAGCAACTGCCCGAGCCCCCTTTCACATCCTGGATAGGCTTACAAAACATGGGCATCAAAGATGTTGTGTTAAAATCATATTGCCATATAACACCTAAATTATATGGTGTTTTATTTTCAGTTAAGAATAAATGCACTAGTTTTTAAACGAAGAACCAGATGTTAGTTTTCTCAGAGGATTAGTGAGGGCAGCAGACCAAGCAGAGTGGGAATCCTTTCAGCCTCCCAATGGCTCTGTGCCTACAAAAACTCAGTCTGAATCTGCAGGGAAACAGTCCGCAAAACCAGCTCACTCAGTCTCATTCTGCTGCATGCGTAGATCCAGCCTGAGTGTTAAGTCATGACTCATTTTATGACAGATTTCAATGGGTCTTCTCTAAGTATGACTAAATCTGGATCCTGCCCATTAAGTGAGAAGATGAGTATGCACACGTGAAACAGTCCTAAGTGTTAAAAATGTCAATAAGAGCAGTAAGGGATTGTTTGGGTAGCAGTAGCACCAGCACCTGCAGTAGCAAAGAAACTCTTTCCATAATCCTTTCACATACAGGGATTACTGGTAGTTCATTCACTGCAAACAACAAGAACATCAACTAATTATCTTCCAGCAGATCATGTATTGTTGGTCTTGGACCGTAATAAAGATTTGATTGATTGATTGATCATGTATTGAATTCAAATTTAGGAACTTTTCAAAGATAGCCTTGGCCAATCTGGTGCCCTCCAGCTGTGTTGGACTACTCCCAGAATTCCCAGCCAGCATGGCCATTGGTCATTAATTGGCCATGCTATTAATTGGCCAAGCTGGTTGGGAATTCTGGGAGTTGCAGTCCAACACAGCTGGAGGGCACCAGATTGGCCAAAACTGACTTAATGTTTGTGGTCTCACAAAGAGGTGCCATTTCCCCACTGCTTTCAGACATCCCCCCCCCCCCGATGCAGTAATCTATTCTCAGTCTCTTAGTAAACTTTAAACTTGAGCACATCGTCAGAGCCACAGGTACCAGCCTATGGGAGAGCGTGTAATACTGAAATGCCAAAGGGATAAGTAGAGTGTTAACATTAAAAATGTATTTTGTCAGAAGTTTTCAGATGGTTATGAATGAGTAATAAATGTTAAATATGAGGTGGTCCTTCTGATGTATGGGATTTCATCTTCATTTTAATGTCTTGATAGCTGCACAGTTAGATGGCTGGGTTTGTTTTTTTTTTAGGTGGCTGAATATTCATGTGCCAATATGGCAATGTCATTTTAACCATTATTTCCAACAGCTTAATGCGCCCAACCTAGTGCTGCTCCCCAAACTATGCACTACACAAACACACAGGTGCCCAAGGCTAGCGCCAAGGGTAGGTATGGTTGGGCACCTGCCAAGGGCTCATACCCCAGCAGGGGCCCCACTGACAAGGGCCCCCTGGGACTTTTCCTCCTCTTTCCCATTGCAACCTGCCTGTTCTCTTGCCTCTTGCTCCAGGCCGGTCAATGGTGGTGGAGAGGAGGAGGAGCAGTAGATGCTACTGCCTACTGGCTCACTGGCTCTCTGCCTGACAAGCAAGCAAACGGTAGCAAGAATGAGAAAGAGGAGGAGGAACAATTTATTTATTTATTTATTTATTATATTTATGAATCGCCCATCTGGCCAGACAACCGGCCACTCTGAGCGATGTACAATCCAATAAAATATAAGAAGGGGGGGAACAGACACACACACAGTATAAAACACAATTAAAAACCTCAAGGAGTTGGAGGTGACGTTTATAGACAGTCCATGTTTCGCAGGCTATATGCTACCCCCAGTATCAGAGACAGTATGCCTATGTACACCAGTTGCTGGGGAACATGGGTGGGAGGCTGCTGTTGCACCCATGTCCTGCTTGTGGGATCCTGTGGGCAGCTGGTTGGCCACTGTGTGAACAGAACGCTGGTCTAGATGGACCTTTGGTCTGATCCAGCATGGCTCTTCTTACATGCTTAAGTTAGAAGACAAGTACATTCAGCTAATGGTTACTGATCATTCAGTAACCATTAGCTCTCATTTAGAGAATTTTTCAATTGATTGTCCTACCAATTTATTCATTTTGCCTTTTATCAGGTTGTGCCCCAGCTCCATTTAGTCAAAACAGATCCTTCCCAAAGTCAGTAAGGTTATCTCCGTCTCTTGTGGCAACTGTTAATATTGTTTGCTTTTAGCATGTCAGCATTTTTAGGATTGTTGTAACATAAATGTGACTAAAAAAAACAGAATATTTACTTTGCTATAATGGACGTTCATGGAGGAGAAGGCTATCAATGGCTACTAGTCCTGATTGGCTATCAGTCAGGCGATCACTCGTGACCGAGTAAGATTGTCTTCCAGGATAAAAAAAGAAAATTTACAAAAAGGAGATTTTAAAAGGAGGAAAATTCTAAAGAAAATTGTGTAGACTCTAGCGATGGGTCCGTAAGTGACTGTGGAGGCCAATTCTAGATCCACACAGCTTCCCACAGTGAGGACACAGGTTACCAGATGGAAGATGGTCTTGTAAAGGATTCATTTGACGTGCTTTTCGCTTAGCACGTTTCTCCCTTTCACCTTGCACTCGAGCTTCTTCAAAGTCCATAGAACCTTTGTGAAAGGCCAACCTCCAGTTAGATCATTCATGTGCCAGAGCTTCCCAGTTTTTGATGTTTCTATTGCATTTTTTTAGATTAGCCTTAAGAACATCTTTAAACCTCTTATATTGACCACCGATATTCCGCTTTCCATCCTTGAGTTGGGAATAAAGTAACTGCTTTGGGAGACGGCAGTCAGGCATTCGAACAACATGACCGGTCCACTGAAGTTGGCGTTGAAGGATCATTTTTTCAATGCTAGTAGTCTTTGCTTCTTCCAGTACACTGACATTTGTTCGCCTATCTTCCCAAGTAATTCGCAGGATTTTCCGGAGGCAACGTTGATGAAATCTTTCAAGGAGTTGGAGGTGACGTTTATAGACAGTCCATGTTTCGCAGGCTATATGCTACCCCCAGTATCAGAGACAGTATGCCTATGTACACCAGTTGCTGGGGAACATGGGTGGGAGGCTGCTGTTGCACCCATGTCCTGCTTGTGGGATCCTGTGGGCAGCTGGTTGGCCACTGTGTGAACAGAACGCTGGTCTAGATGGACCTTTGGTCTGATCCAGCATGGCTCTTCTTACATGCTTAAGTTAGAAGACAAGTACATTATGGGGGAATTCCCCATATTGTGGATAAACATAAAGACATTTTGTGGTGGAGCAAAATGAAACTTGTGGAAATATATGAGTGAATGGAAGAAAATAGGGCTTTAATGTTTGGGGTAGCAACCTTTCACTTCTAATTCTAGGATGCTGATTGGGTTTAAAAGAGTTACCGGTACTTGTTTGAGTGTCAGACCCATCATAATTAATCTTAGTACCTGGGAACTGAAAGACAGTAAGTAAACAGTTGTCATTGGTGTTAGACAAAAAGGTGTCAGTGCATTATTACACAAAATTAGAACTACGCATCATGTGATGGATAAAATGAGAGATTAGTATTATTAGCCAGAACAAGGGCTGCAGTACTAAGCACCATGTCGAATATGTGCCAGGGCAGGGGTGGGGAATGTGTTGTTGGACTACAGTACCCATCAGCCTTAGCCAGCATAGCCAATGGTGAGGGATGATGAGAGCTGCAGTCCAACAACATCTGGAGAGCCAAACGTCCCCCATCCCTGTGCTAGGTTTTCTCCTTGTTACCTTATGATTATGAAGGGGAAGTAATATGCATGGACCTCCTCTCTGTAACCTTAAGAAAGTACAAGCAGCACATACAGTTCACAGGATTGCAAGGACCCTCGTTCAGTGAATGTGAGCAGCTGAGTCAAGAGCAGGCAGAGCACTTCAGCATTTGGATCAGAGCAGCTCAGCCAATGGCAGCCAGAGACCCTGCTACTACCTGCCCTGTCACTTCTGTGACAGTTGGGCAGTTCAGCGAATCACCACCGCCAAAAATCTCTGGACAGTTACCCTTCAGAAACAGGCTATATAGCTAGATGTAAGACTTTGGACATCAGCAGCTTCTTCAAAATGAATGCATTGCTTCAGGTATCCAAAGTCCCAAGCTTATTTCACATTTTGAATATGGTGCACGCTGAGAGCATTGATCTGAAAGTTCATGAAGAGGAAGTGGAAGATGAAGCGACAGTAGCAACTTCTATCTGATTTGCTCATATTCATTGCTTTAAGCAGATATTTTAGGATATGAGATGCTAAGAAGGAAGAAGTGGGTGAGGTGAAGGTAAGCCTGATTTTGCTCTTGCCTGTGGGAATACTTCATTTTATTTTGCTCCCCACTTAATGTTAATAATGAAGCGCCAGTACAGCTCCGGCAATTTGCAGGAAAAGCAAGTTATGTAATTCTTCCATGTAATAGCTGCAGACTGGAAAGAATTGGCCTCAAACTGTCTGAAGGAGAGAATCTTCCATATTAAATGTTTTAATTGCAGGGTAATATTTTTATGCCTTGATTTTTTAAAAAAGAAAATCCGGCCCATTTAATTTGCTGTATTAACTACATACATTTGTTCCCTGGTATACTTAATTAGGTCAATTTTAAATTTTAATGGCATCATTTTGCAAGTTTAGTTCTGGTGAAAGAAAGTTTTCAAATCCATTATATTCGCACTTCCATTGCAGATGAGGCCACTGCATATCATTGTACAGAGACACAATACTCTGTCGTGGAAGATTTAAGGAGGCCGTGGCTGCAATCCAGAGAAAGCCAGGTAAGCCAATATGCAGCATTAAGCATTTAAATCCCATTGAAATTAATGGGATTTAGACATGCCTAATTTCTCTGGAATGCAACCTTTGACACCAGCAAACTGATATATAACAAGAATTCAGTCATGATAGAGAATAGAAAGAGTTTTGTATTTGTTCATATCCCAGTTTTATTTTTCATAAGAAGTAAAGTCAGACTAAACAAATAGCAAGAAGCCAATAGACCCTAAGGATATACATGAATCGAAGGGCAGGGGGCAATCAAGAAAACGCCACTTTACAAAAAGCAAACAAACCCACCCGCTGTTCTGGCACTGAATATACAAAAGTGTACGGTCTTCATTAGCCTTATTTCATACTGTGCAAAAAGAAAATGCAAGGTCTATAGACTTTGTAAAGACCCAATAGTATAAGAGAGACTTCAGGGAACAGATGCTGTCTCCTTAACTCCACCCCAACACATAATACAGGCAACTGCCTGGGCCTTTCACTGTTTAAAGTGGTTCCTGACTAACTGGGAAAATCCTCTAAAAGGAAGACAATCCTCTGCCCAGCCACTGGGGCGATATGGTCTCGGATGTGGATGTAACTGTGCCCCCTTTCCCTTCATTCCATACAAATGAACTTAAAGAATTCAGTCGCATACATTGGCATGTCTTTCCCCAGTGGTCTCAGGCAAGCCGGCAAGAGAAGGTTAGACGATCTCCTGTAACTTCTTTTGCAGGACAGGATGCCCTTTTCTAAATCAATGTTCACCAAATATGCACAAAGGGGCTTACGATCGGGAAAACACTCGAGAAGAAAACTGCCCTTCCCACCACATTCGGCAATATGCAGGCAGTGGCGGCAGCGGCCGGCAACATTCATTGGTTTAGGGCAGCAAAAGAGCTTGAGCTAGCCCAATCCTATGCATGCCCAATCCTCATAAATGCAGGACTTACCTCTACCTTCCACTTGCTGACTTATTTGTTGGCTTTTTACCATACAGACACTTGGCTGGGGCCTGTCTGCCCTAGTGTCATCTCCTCCTCTATATATCTACCAGTCTTGTTTTCCTCATGTACAATCCATTACTACCCATGTGTGCCGTTCTCCCCAACCCAAACAAACACGATGCTGGGTAAGCTGGGGTGTGTGTGTCAGTGTATAGTTAGCTGTCCCCCATGGTGCCTCCACTGACTTCATGATGTCCTGAGCTTCGGGGTGTTGCCAACAACATGGACAGGAAAGGGATTGGGGCTGAGGGCCAACACCAAGTGTGGCATCCTGAAGACCAATAAGAGCTTTTCTACACAAGGCTGTTAACCCGCTGTATCTACTTTCAGTTTTATCGCAGAACTGAGATCCGAGCTCTACACAAGGAGCTTTTCCTTTCCTGCTTTTCTGCTGCATAACCTGCAGGTGGGACTGTGCTATAGTGGAATAACACAATTATACAAGTAGGAAAATACATTTTCTTTCGCTTTCACAAATAATAATCCATTTCCCCTGCTCTAAAAATACCTGAGAAAATGCTCTTAAAAAGCAGAAGCGAAACTGGAGGGTCACGTCATTGTCTAAAGAACCTGTGAACAACTGTGAGTAAGGAATGACGAGTGCACAATAAGTGTCTTGTGTAGAAAAGCTCTAACTTGTAAGCAAGCATGAGGCATGGAATAGTAGAGTATCTTCAGGGCTAACATAGTGCAAAAGTTAAGGTTGAGCCCTTAGTTTCCAATTTCCATGAATGAACTCATAGGGAACCTTAACTTTTCTCATAACAATTTTTTTGTCCCTAGAGTTTTATTTTGTTTTTAAACCAAACAGATGTCCCATTAATAAACAGAAAGTAGATTCAGATGTCTGCTTCATTGCTGATGCTGATTATATTTAAAGGAGTCCAGCGTATATACCTGATGGGTAAATGGGAGCATTGGATTACCTAACTGATTTTACAAAGCTGTAATCATGGAAAATCTCTGTAGCAAACACCGGATTATGAAGTGCACGCTGTACCTAGCAGCATGACCAGAGGCGGATGCACCTGGAAGGTGAAAGAATGTGCCCATGCTGTGTGTCAACTCTGCCTGCCTCGTAAGGATTTTAATTCTACCTGATCAATTTCTTTAATGTTTGTTTTCCTCTTGGCACATAGGAATAAAATTTCACCCTGACGCACCTGCCAGAAACTACTTGCTTAATATGATAATTGAGGCTTCACTTAAAATGTTTACGTTCATGAACAATGCAAAATAACAGCTTGTGAGCTTAAGCGAGCTGGGCATAAGAAGGCTAGACTTTACTATCAGCCTCTTTTGCAGGACAACAGGCCTTTCCAAGAACATTTTAAATCAAATATACACAAGTTCAGCAGAACTTTTAATTTGACAACACTACGGCCACTTTGCACCTAACACTAAACTATAATTTAGCATTATGTGTGTGGGCAGTGGTGAACCTCAGGCTCATGCACTTCCCCTTCCCTTTCTTCCTCCTGTATGGCTGTGAGAAGACAGGAAGAATCTGCTTATGGATTTAAACTAACCATGGTTAGTAATTCTGTCCAACACGGACAAACTGTCGTTAGTTTAAAGTATGCTATGTCCAAAGAAGCTAGGATCAAACCTTGGTTTCTGATCCTTTCTTCTTTGAACAAGCCATAATTTAAAAGGAACAGAGTTCCCAGTTTAGGTGTAACAACAAATTCCAGTTAGTTTAACCACAATATTGGATGCTTCCAATCTCATCCTCATGGCTGCACCAGAAAGGAGGAGGGAGCATGCAAGCACAACACTCACTGCTACTCACACATGTAGAATTAAACTATGGTTTAGGATCACATTCAAACTGGGCTTATAGTTACTACAGTACGAAAGATTATTATGAACAGCAGTAACTCAGTGGCAATTAGAATTTGAATACTTATATCAGAATTAGGGTGAATCTGTCTTGGAACATAACAGGGGTGCTACACACAACACACAGTGCTACACACTTCTTTGGATAGGAAAAAAATCAATGCTGCAGTGAGTTAAATTGATACAAATTAAATTTGTATAATCAGAATCCCCCCTGCCCTCCCTCCATGTTTTCTTTTCATAATAAATGATCATGTAAACAGCACCAAAGGCTTATTGAGTAGACAGATAGTTCATCACAAGTCCACAATATGAAATATAAGTAACTACTCACCTGGTTGCCTCTGGGATGTTAGAATTGCTCCAAGGCAACCAGGCAGGGATGGTTCTGTCAATTTTTAAGGTTTTGCTTGATTTGTTTTGTTCAGGTCCCAGTTTGTCACAAAATTATTAGTACTGGCCAGGCCAGGCCAATGTTCTTGGCTAGTAATTTTTGTGTGCTTAATTGCAAGGCTGCATAATGATAGAAGAATGTCTTCAAACAGTGAGCCAGAAAGTCTCACTTCAACACATGGATGCTCCTGTCCTTTATAAACCAACCCTGAGGTGAGAGTGATGTGGATTATGGTCCATATCCTCAGTATAAGTAACAATGCTGATTGTGCAATAGGGCTTAATTAAGCTCTCTGTTCATTTTGTAAAAAAAAGGGGGGGGAAGACATGCGCTTTAAAAAGCAAAACAAAAAACATACCGCTACAGAGCACAGATATTATCACATAAGTTTTTAAGTACTAAAATAGTACTGCAAAAAAATAACAACAAACCCCCCCTCTTCTTCTGAGCTATTCCCCCCCCTTTTTTTTATTAAGTACTGCCTGTCTTAGTTTTATCTTTTGAGGCTTATGTATTTTTCTGTTCCTAAACACACACCACATGCACAGCAGGAAATTTGGGAAATTGTATTATCATGTGTATGTATATTTAAGTGTTCAACCAAGGCACCCGATTTAACTGTGGACCTGACCTCCACTGTTTATCCAGATTATATTGTTTAAAAAAAGACTTACAAGCCAACTAATGGATGTTTCGGAGAAGCTCAATTTTGCCTGAATGCGTCAATGTCAACGCCTAAAAAATAAAAACCACTCATCTTACCGTACTGTCACTACCGACAGGTATAGTACAAAATGCAAGAGGCACATGATACGGATATAGACGTGATCTCTTTATATAAATTCCTCACTGTATCTAAACAAAGACAAAAATAGGTACGATGGGCTTCTTACTGTTTAGTTATGTAACAGATTGAGGGTCTGGGTTTTAGTCACTGAAAATGTGATAAACAACATTGTGCATTAATGCAGAAAACAGATTGAGCTCTTTAATGGGACATCAAATAAGACTTTATTAGCATCTATTAGGTTCAACCCAAAGCCCGGGAAATAGCATTAATGAGCATCATATATCAGTCTGTCTGTTATTAGATAACATTATCCCTTAAAACTAGCAAGTCATATAATGCTTTATACTTTTTTACCTTTATCTGTAGAATTAGCGCCTGACATCCTATCCAGCTACACTGGCCTAACTATTAGTAATAGTGAACCAATTTATAAACCCATTAGTGACACTTTTTCCAGAAGATAAAAACAGTCAAAATTATCTGGCAGCAATTAATCTTAATGGCTGTATGCAGTAAACAGCAATGGGCTAATTCCAGCTCTGTCAGCCCCATCAAACAATCCCACATTAGGCAGCTTTTCACTGATCCATTAAGCATATTCAGAACAACAACAAATTCAACGCTGAAGGCATATGCACTAAACATTACAACAGTGATCTTCTGAAGCCATCATTATCTCTTAAATAGTACTTCCCCCATGTATTATCATTATGCTGTACATTAGAAATACTTTGATTAAACTCCCTTAATTCATAACAGACAGCTGCAGACCATTTATGCAGTTAATCTCAACACAACAGCTATTGAGGAAATATAACAAATGAAGGCTGTAAACTGGAAGTCATTACGACCGAAGATACTGGTTTTTCTAGCTCTCTCAGAGCAAAGAGCATGTAAAGATTATGCTTTAGGTCCATAATAGCACACTGAAACCACTAATGACCTTCTAATTTTCCTGCAACATTAGCTATACAAGTTGTAGCTTTAAAAAAAGACACACACAAAAATAAATTGTTACAGTGTGGAGTTGTGATCAAGCACATTTCCAAGACAGTGATATAATATAAATAAAATAAAATAAATTAAAATAAAGCACTGCAAAGAGAAAAATCACATATGAAAGAGATATGTCAGAGAAATCCACAGTCCTTTAGCTGAGTTCAGTTAGCACTTTTGGTATTGTGCTGCTTTTGAAAACCTGATCTGAGTGTAGGTCCTGCTCATTGTCATCAAAAACAATGAAATACAGTATCAGCTGATCAGATGGTTATAAGATGGGCCAGTTGTGGTTTCTTCTTTTCTTTTCTTTTTTCCTTTTAAGGTATAATATCTATAGAATCATAAGACATTTCCCCAAAGCATTTCAAAGATAAACAAAAATATGTCATTCGGGATGGCGCAGAAAAGACATTTATGCTCTATCAGTTAAAAAAAATATTCACATGCATATCTCCTCTTAGGGCTATTGTGGACATCACCAACAGCCATCATTTGACCAGGAAAAAGAGATGCCACAATGATACAAAAAGCATGTCACCCACATGGAAATGCTGGTTCATACTCTACAGGTTTTTGGCTGGGTCACAAGCCCAACAGTGGTCCCCACCCAGTCTGAAGGTGGCTGCATGGGGACCTCCTGCTCAATGGACTAGACACAAGAGCAGCCTTCCCCAGTCTAGTGTCCTCCAGATGTGTCGGACTGCAACCTCCAGCACACGCAACCAAGGGACCAGGTTAGGGTAGACTGTATTCAGGAGATGAAGGTTGGCTGCATTTTCTTGAGTTTGTAGCAATTTGGTTCAGTGAAAATACAAC
This sequence comes from Shinisaurus crocodilurus, assembly GCA_021292165.1. Taxonomy (NCBI): domain Eukaryota; kingdom Metazoa; phylum Chordata; class Lepidosauria; order Squamata; family Shinisauridae; genus Shinisaurus; species Shinisaurus crocodilurus. The sequence continues at coordinate 183,754,507 of CM037878.1, forward strand.
CCCCACCCCCAACAACACATCCACACTACATTAAAAATCCAGGGTTATTTAACACATTATGGCAATGTGCACATCTCTGTAGTGAGTGACCACCAATCATGTGGAAAACATCTGAAAACATCAAAGAAACAAATGTTCAGGATCCGAGACGGCCAAGACTCTTAATGGATGATGATTATATGTTCTCATATATGCATCTCCCCTGCACACATTACAGTGTTCAACCCAGTGACACAGAGACATGCAGTAGATATGCTGGAACTTGCCTTTCCCATGACATGCAAAACATTCTCAAGTTATGCCTTGATGGGGGTTTCTCCAACTACCAGTTTGGTGCCTTGGCACTACTATGGATGTGCAGGACAAATCAACCTTGCATCATACCCAGGTTTGCAGACATTATAGCAAATCCTCCTGTAGTCCATATATATGCCAGCTTTCCCCATGCTGGTGCCTTCCAAATGTGTCAAACTGCATCTCCCAACATTTTCAGCCAGTATGCAGTGGAAGCTGGGCTGAAGATGCACAGGCATATGGACAATTGGATGCATAGCAAATCTTCATGCAGGCATATCTTAAGAACCATGACTACTCTGTTTTTGAGTGCCTGATTTGAATGAGATCTTACCTTCTCTTAATGTAAGGGGGGGGGAACCACCCAAGAAATGCATGGGATTTGGGTACAGAATACACCTTCACAAATTCTTTACTTCACAAGTGTAAAGAAACCATAAAAGTATTCGTGAATAAGGTCTATGTGTCTAGCAGCTCTTTGCCACACATAAATAGTTCATTTGATTTTAGAGATGTAAACCACAGACACAGCGTCTACTTTTCGATGAAATGACCAAATAAATAAAACTTCTATCTGGCATTAGCTTAACTGTCAAGGCTAATCTTGGTTTCAGTTTATAAACCCAGTGTACAGTAATACAGAAATCAGGACCTCTGCAGAATTTTCCAGGATTTGCAATGCGGACGATTAGAGGGCAACAGTAATATAGTTCTGGAATATAAAAAAGCTACCTAGCGATGCTGAAGGTTAAGTTAATCCAATAATGAAAGGACTTTTGTTTCACGTCAGCCCTTTGTTGACCCAGCACATTTTTAAAATCCTGCATATCCCGAGCCCAAAGGGCAACAGCTTTATCCTTATTTTTATTTAAATAACTTACATTTTTTAAAGCTATGTACAAGATGGATAGCAGAGCAACAACAGGAAGCATTTGTGGACAGGGATGCCAAAGAAAATAACCTTTTTGCAGATGGCCAGTAGGCTTTATTCCGAATGCATCTGTGTGCACAGGCTTTGCACACTGGCTCTCTCCAGAGGACTAAACTTTTCCTCAAAATTTCAAATATTTCTCACAGTAATACAAAGTGTGTGTGTGTGTAATCATCAATATATCCTAGCAGGGTATAATATACAAAGACTTGTATGTAGATACCAGCACTGGAGGGAAAAGCATAGATATTAGCAGGATCTCACCTTCTACCTGCAAGATAGCACCCATTTGTTTCCAAGAGAAACCAAGGTACTCAGTTTTTAATATTAAGAGCACTTCTTGTCCTACTAGATGCTGTCTTGAGCAAATGGTTAACTTGTCATGCTTGAATTTAACTGAGGGCACAATCCTATGCAAGTTTCAACAGGAAAAAGTCCTAGAACTCCCAGCATTCCCCAGCCAACCATGCTGGCATGTCTGCGGGTCCATTTGTGGCTTGTTTTGAGAAGCTGAAAAATTGCCCCCATCATATTTTAAAAAAATATTTTATATATTTAATTAAAAATACTTCTTGTATTGCATATCTTTTCAACCAAACTTCCCTGAAAGCTCTAATGCGAAAACTGAAGCTCATGAAAATTCAGCCCAGTGGCATCTTGTTAAGCTCTAGGCAACTGACAAACACAAGCAAGTGTTTCCTACGTCTGGCTTCCATGAGAACATACCTTAATAAGCCACTATGGAAGAATGGATCCAGTTGACAGTTGCGCAGCTTAGAAAGTTGTAGCCAGTAACAATGTCAGTCTGAAAGAGAACAGACCTTTCCGCTTCCTTTCTTCTTAGTATGTGCTGCCCAGAAGTTTTCAGGCAGTTGTTTTTCTTTTAAGGTATAATGGCCGTGGTATGGCAAGCAATTCACATAAAGCACTATAACACAACCCATAAACTGGGGCTAAAAACAACATGGGTTGTCAACATCTCTTAAACTCTCTCGCAATCTGACAAGGATCAGATAGCCAAGGAAAGGTGCCTCAGAGAAGGTGAAAACTCCTGCACTTGCTCCAAAGCCAATCAGAAGCTTGGGGGGGGGGGATTCCTTCCCATTTCTGAACAAAGAAGTAACCAGCAATGAAACCTGCTCTCCCATATTTAAGATATAGGAACAGTGAACTGCTTAATCCAACTGTGTAGATACATGTCGCTGTACATGCCTTAAATACATGTACCCAGACACCTCTTTTTTCATAGGGCTTAAGGTGCCAGGATGATGGTCATCCTCTCCCACCAAATTGGAAGCAGATAAAAAGAAATGAATTTTCCCTCCATGCCAAATCAGTGGGAACTTCCTGGGCTCAAGCAACAAAATGGCTACAATAGGACACAATTCATTGGCACTGCAACCTAAGGTTGTCATATACCGGTACATTTCAGGGGTATTGTATATGTTAACAAAATCCAGCATCATTCACGAGCCATTCCAAACAGTTAGAATTACAAGGTAAAGATTGCAAATCTTGTAATTGCCATGACTGTAATTCCGATGACATCTCACTTATGATATAACCTGGGCCTTGGATTTAAATATTATCCATTCTACACTTAATCCTATATTTTCAAAAAATGTGGGAAGTGCCCATGACCAAGTTTTTTATATCAAATGTCCAGCGTTATAAGTGAGTTTGTTGTCAGGACAAAATATAAGATTATCAAAGTATAATGTAAGGTCTGTGACATGGTAATACGCAAAGCATGCTGCTTTGTTAAGCATAGAATTAGACCTTCCATATCATAATCAGTGCAGAAAATGGAGCTTTGAGAAAACTAAAACATCGGAAATAACAGAAATAATACAAGGCAAACCAAGTCAAGCCAAAAGAGACTAAGAAATCAGGATTTTGTTACTTTGGCTACAACCCACTTATTTACATGTGCTCCATTGATTTCAATTGGAATTCTGAGCATATAGATGCAGGGTGCCAGCCCATCGCTCAAGCCTGTTTCTCATACTGCTGGCTGATCACTCCGAAAAAGCATGCGGCGCAGATTTCTTAGCACTATATAATCTCAGGCTTCAAGTAGGGAAATCACATCTTTGAATGTGTCTCCCACCCCCTGCCCCAAATCCTCAATGCTTGATGAAATTAGCATGTCAGGGGAAATGATTCTAGCCCAGCTTTTTTCCTGACTCGACTCCATTTTTTTACATCTGTGTAGAGATTCAAAGCTGCAATTCCGCTCCTTCTAAAATAATGCAATCCCAGAAAAGAAAAGCCATGTGATTTTCTGCAAATGGATGTCTGCCTATCGGTATGCCCCAATCTAGCACCTCCTTGCACTATGGATGGATGAATCTATTACTTTTAGTTTCGGTTTCTCTCAGGTTGCATGTTTAGACAGGGAAAAGCCCTACATCTCCCAGCATGCCCCAGCCAGCATGCCTGGCTGGTGCATGCATGCTGGGAAGTGTAGAACTTAGTTTTTTTTGTCCAAACATGCATAGGATTGCACCCTCTGTTTCTCATATTTTCCCCCAATCTATTGTTTGGTTCATCCCAGACTTTGAGAACTTTTTTTTAAAAAAAATAATAATAATTGCATGAACCTTCCTTAAGCATTTTTATGCACATTCTCCTAATATGTGCATTTTGCCTAATATTCACATTTTCAAGCAATTTTCCTAATTATACTGCAGTTTTTACCATCATTTTCATGAATATATGCATTTGTGTGCGGACTTTTCTCCTAATATATGGATTTTTGTACACATTTTTAAACTGGAGAACTGCACTGCAAAATTCAGAAAAGTGCAAATTTCAAAGGACAACTGAGCTTCGGTTCGTGTATTGGGTCAGAAGTGTAAATTAAGTTCAGTTTGCCTTAAAATGCAAACTGAGTGAATTTCTCCTCGATCCCTATCTTGTGTTAGAGCTTCACTGCACACATGGAGCTTCTAATCTTTATCTGTAAATCTTCCCCCATTCAGCTCAGTGGAAGAGACAGCTCCAGGTGTCTTAGAGTGTACATGGGGTTCTAGACCGGGGCGGGGCGTTCTTTTGTTTAGTTGCTTGCTTAGTTTACAGTGTTTATACATTGCATTTCAAAATTAATGTATGAAATGGATGTAGGTTTAAAAATATGCAGCAATTAAAACCAATAAAACAGAAAAATAGAATAAATAACTAAAATTAGAATCAGTCGATAGCAGTTTATCAGACAATGGCCTCAAAGGCTAGATGGAACAGATGAGTTTTCATTACATTTTGAAAAGTAGTCAATGTGCTGGGTCTTAGTGCACCTCTCAGGGAGGGAGCATACTTAATTAGCAGGGCAACTGAGAAGGCTCTGCTCCTAGTAGTTGCCAGTCTTGCATCACTAAGGGTGCGATCCCTTAGTGATTGTAGAAAAAAGTTCTACAATGCCCAGCATCCTCCAGCCAGCATGGCTGGCTGGATATAGCTGGGAGTTGTAGGCTTTCCCCCCCTGTCTAAACATGCATAGAATTGCACCCTAAAATATGGAACCATGAGCTGGGCTTTCTCAAAACATGTAATATCCTTAGCTTTATAAATCTGCTGATGTGTACATTTTTATCAAATCACTGTGTTTATTCATGGAATCTGAGACTGAAGCCAGGCCAGTCAGAGAGTCAATTTAACCAGTAAGCCAGACACTACTTCTACAATTGTAAACCCTGCAAATATATGGACCAGACCCCTAATCCAAATAAAACTAGTCAGGTTTAAGTCCCACTTAATTCAGTGGGCCAAGTTAGTTGTGACTAAATTCAGCCCTATTAATTTCAAATGGGATTTAAGCATAATTAACTTAATGCATAGCAAGACATAGTTTTATATAAATCCTATAATGAACCTCAAACTATGCTCTCCATATATAAATGCTCCTTATCTATTTTCTGACACCTTTTTTGAGTAATACCCTTGAACTGTTGTCACTGTATTTTTGCAACAATTTATGGATGAAGTTGGTAATGGTGTGGAATTTTTAAAATCTATATTCTAACTTAAAATATATTTCGAAAGACATTCAATTAGGAATATAAGTATTATTAAATTCATATCTAATTTTGTAAGCAATTTATAGCCAATCTGTCAGTGACCATGCAGCTGCACTGCCTGTAGCTTTTTTTTTCCTTCTTTTTAAAAAAAATCTCACTTAATGTTTACATAGTCCTTGAAAGCACAACATTCTGGCAGGGGAACAGGAAACCACTGGAGTAATTAGAAAGGTAGATTGTAGTGCATGTAATAGTAGACGGATGTTTGTATTATAGTCAAACACATCATTAAGGATACAATTGTTATTTAATGTGACACAATAATCTTTCTACTCTTCGTGAAATCCACTCTAGTAATTACTTTTTGTAGTTCATTGGCTCTGTGATCTGAATGCTTAGCAATGTGTTATATCCAACGAAATATTAAATGTCAGCTTTCAAAACACGTCTACCTTCCTTCAAGTCAATAGTCACTATGTAGGTGGAACAGCTACACTCTTAGGGTACTTTCACATAACCATTTATAGGTGCTGAAGTTCTCCACAGTAGTTGCCTTCTTTGCTGATTTTGGCATATTGAACTGGTCAGAAATGTGCCCAGAGTGCAACTTACCACATAGCCACTCTTGATGTGCCTGAGAAAGGTCTTTGATTTGCTATACTATGATTTGCACTGGAGGGAGGGCACTTTTGGTCTGCTTTGATTGGCAACCTGCACTTCCTGTCACCTGGAAAGTCAACGAGTTCACACAGCAATCTGGTCCACATGTATCTATCGTAATTGATCTATTCAAATCTCATGTAAGAAAACTGTAATACTTTACCTTATTTGTATTTTTTATGGTTTCGTATTTTGTTTTGATTTACTGAAACTCACAATAAAAAAGTTAATGAAAAACAAACAAACCCCAAAGCATTCTGATCCATGCTAGGATATATGAAATTTCATTTTTGTTTAAGACCAGAGCTTGCCCCATTTGCACCCCCAAATGTGAACACATTTTGTGGGCAAAGCTCAAACATTCCTGAGCTCACAATGCTCATTCACAAAATGCATACTTTTGGAAAATGTGCACTTTAAAAATGAACATATGGGGGGGGGGAGGCATTTTCCTATTTTAGTCAATGGGGGAAAGAACATATCTGGATGCGCACTTAAAAGAAATGTCTGCCCAAATATGTACTTTTCATGTTCAAATGGGGTGGCGGATTTGCAGGTGGAATGAGGTGAACTGAACTTTGAGGTGGAACTTTGAGAAACTTGACAAGTTCAAGCCTGGCTGTTCCTGCAGTTTCTAATCCATGCTCTTCTGTATTCAATCAATTAAAATTGACATTATAAAGGCATCAATATTTTGACATCTAATGAATATACTTTTGTGTGTTTTTAGTGTTAAGCTCAATTTCAAAAGACATAACTTCTGGATTTACTCTTATTGCAAAAATGCAAGTCACAAATACCTTTACCCTGTTAGGCTGTTCTTCTATTCTCAATGCTCATTGCTTAAAGAGAAGTGTCAGCTGTATTTTACTTTATCGTATAAAAAGTTTCAGAATTTAATTAAGGGTCAAGTACCCACAGTAGATAAATGCAACAGCGAAAGCCTATTTCTGATCTCTCTGAAGTCTGCAATCATGAAAATTATTATCATTGAGTAAAACTGGTTTCAGTGATGGTGACTGGGAGATGGAATCGGTGTTAGTCAGCCACAATTTACATAATAATGGGTTCCCAGTTTTCATCAGCACCTTTTGTTTGTACAGTGCTTACTGCTACAGCAAATTGTCAAAATGTCATTCCTCTCCAATCAGCCAGAAAATATCAACAGTAAACAAGGAACAAGGCAAAAATCCTCTGATTAAAAATATGGCAGAAATGGTAGCAAAAGTGAAAACTCTGGGATCTTCTGAACATTGTTATTCCTATATCTTCAATAATACAGGTGGATGGCTTCTGAAATGTGTTATTACTTTTAATAAAGAACAACCCACAGTTAGCAATGTCACTCAAAACGTGCCTCAAAGAGAACAGAGAGTTTATCAGTTTTTTGCCTGGCTTTGGCATTATCAGGTATGTCAACCAATCTTTCACTCTCCAATGAACAGACACCAAATGGGGCAAAGGATCCATACATTTCATATATATTACTGTGATATAGTAAACAAACAAAGAAGCAAACTAATACATTGCTGGGCTAAACCCACTGGTGCCCTTCCATTTATGGAAGGCCCTTAGATCCAGAGGATGCTTCCATTCACTAACGCAGGGACCAGGAACAAGTGGCCCACTAGATCTTGGACTGTATCATCCCTCAGCATTGGCTATGCTGGCTAGGACTGATGGGAGCTGCAGTAGAAGAACATCTGGAGGGTCACATGTTCCCCACCCCTGCACTAATGGAATGAGGTATAGGACTTTCCATAACACTCCCATTATGGACCCCTAACACTCCAGCATAGATGTTGTGGTTGCAGAGGTCAAGATAGATGGATCAGTCTATCACTGGCTCATTTTAGTTTCAGAGTGTTCATTCATAAATCCATCATGACTTGTTTCTTCATTAATATGATTTAAAAAAAAATCTGCTCAAAAATTTGTATTTAAAATGTATTTATATTTGAACACATTTTCTCACAAAATATGCATTTCTACATATTTAGTCTCTAACTATGTACTTATAAACATAGTTTATCATAAAATATGAATTTTAAATGCATTTTGGTACATTATTTGAGCTAAGAACTGCATCACAAAATTCGAGGAAGTGAGAAATCTGAAGGACTACTATGTTTCGATCCACCCATTAGTCCAGGAGCTACAGGTTGATTGAATCCCTCAAGCATCCCCAGCAGATTGGACTTCGGGGGAGGGAGAATAGGCAAAAAACAACAATGCCTCCCATCTTCCATGAGCAAGCGCAGGAATGCCCTTTCTGTTCGTGCAACTGTCTGTACAATTTTAGGATCCAACTCACTATGATATAAACTGAGAACTACAGATCTCAAGTGTTGTCTAATTCCTTCAAGAGGGATAGAACCCTGAATTGTCCCACATTTGTTCTTTTGCTTCAACATCATAATTGCAGGTGGCAATGTCTGAAAACAAGGATAGACCATGTTGTCATACACCATAGCTGTCTATAGGAAATGTGTGTGCGCGCAGTCCCTCAGAACCATGTGTCTATTTAATTATATATCGATCCTGTTGAAATCAAATGTCTTTTGTTTCACAGCCACCTTTTCCCATTCCTCTGAAATCACAGGGATGCAAAAGTTGAATTTATTTATTTATTTATTTATTATTTATTTATTTATTTATTTATTATATTTATCAATCGCCCATCTGGCCGGCCACCCGGCCACCCTGGGCGATGTACAATTAAAATACAATAAAACACAATAAAACATAATAATTAAAACAATATAAAAAATTCTCATTAAAAACCTAACCCACCCCATATTCCCACCTGAACAGCCATGTTTTTAATGCACGGCGGAAGCTCATCACGGAGGGGGCATGGCAAAGGTCACTAGGGAGGGAGTTCCATAATGTGGGGGCCGCCACAGAGAAGGCCCTCTTCCTAGTCCCCACCAGCCTGGCTGCTCTGGCTGATGGGATAAGGAGAAGGCCGTCCGTGGCAGACCTTGTTGAGCGGCCTACTTGATGTTGCTGGAGGCGCTCCTTGAGATAAGCTGGGCCGGAGCCGTGTAGGGTTTTAAAGGTCAAAACCAACACCTTGAATTCGGCTCGGCAAGCAACTGGTAGCCAGTGCAACTCATTAAGCACTGGCGTGATGTGATCACGCCGGCGGCTGCCCTTAATCAGGCGAGCCGCCGCGTTCTGTACCAGCTGAAGCTTCCGGACCGTCTTCAAGGGTAACCCCACGTAGAGCGCATTACAGTAGTCTAGGCGAGAGAATATTAACCAATATTAATAATTGTTACACACTAGCTATTATGAAAGGACTAGTATGCAATACCTTGTTGCATTATAACCAACATGCTTAAAAACAATCACTCCCTACGCACTTACTTGGAGGGACATTTCATTGAAAACAATGGAAAAGTATGCTTCGGATTTGGCTGTACACCAGAGTAACTTCTGGATCCTATGGACAAATGCTAGGAAAGATATGGCTTGATACACCAAAATACCTACATACTGGAACCTAAATAGTTGTTGTGCCTATATAGAAAGTCAAGGCGGCATCAAAAACTTCAGGCCTTTTCTAACATGTCTTTTAAATATCTTCCATGACAATTTAATTGTATTGAATGGCATTTTGTTTCTTGCCATTATGAGCTGTTGCTATCATATCTGGTTTTATGGAAGGTTTTATTGTTTCCTTTATTGTTTAGTATGCTCCTTTTATGTAAAAGCTGCCTCGAGTGCATGGGCAGGTAGGGAGGCTCTAAATTGTCTAAAGAAACCAACCAACAAATAAAACTTTCTGCCCAATTTTGATTGTTGCAGGAGGTTTTATGATAATCATTTCTACACTAATGTCTCTGGCCAATATGCTTTTTTATATATTTTATTACAATTGTATTAAATGTGCTATTACATGTCAAGTCATGCCAAACAACAATCCCAGGGTAGTGCAAGGCTCCACAGGTTGAACAGGAATCTCAGTCTGGTTCTACCACCTCAAAGAAACAAATACTGCATCCACTGGCCTGTAAAGAATTTCCACTGAGCTCAAAAGAAAAATAAATATGTCCTAATCCAGAATACTGCGAGGGCATTAGACCTTGTCATGGAAGGCTCAGAGGACATACTAGTCAGGAAGTTAGACAGAGACATTGTTTTCTCGCTCCAACAAAACAGACAGGAAACGACGGACTCCGCACCCAAATACAACTAAGTCCAGTGCCACCTAGAGACTAAACTATAATGACACTATCCACAAAAAGCTCATGGATATCCTTCATTCCCTCCTTTACCAAACAGATGACTGGAGAGGAAAGAGGATATCTGTGCTGATTTGTTCCTCAACATGGGTCAGAACTAGGCATGCTTGATGAATTTCTTCAGTCCAAATTCTGAAGCGAACTCACCTGATCTACACTTCCAGCGTTAACGTGGAGATTGGAATGTGTAGTTACCCTTCAGAAACCTAGGGGCAGCTGTCTTATTTTCTGTACAATGTCCCTGAGAGAGACAGCGCATCATGCTGCCAGAGGCATCTGTGGCCCCGTTTTCAACCTGTGTGGCAGCAACTGTGCTAGCAGCAGGGCTTTGTAGCTGCTTGGAGTGGCTATGACCTGTAAAAAAGATAACACTCATTAAAGGCAGCCTTAGAACCATCTCGTATTACTTTTTTTTAAAATAACAATTTTGAGCAGATTTTTTTTTTGGGGGGGGGAGGAAACAAACAAAAACCCCACAAGCGTGATGTGGAAACCGGATGGAATGGATTTCATTATGAGCATATGCAAGCGTGACATGAACCAGATTTAGACTGATCCGTCCATCCCGAGTCAGAACACAGCGGCTGTGTTCTTGAATCCTCTAGAGCGAGCATAGAATTGCCTGGCTGTTGAATACAGATTGCCCCAGCAAAGCGGCTTCCCACCCCCACCCCCATGCATTCACTGGCTCATATTTGCACATAATCATGTTTCTTTGCACAAACTGGCCCTTGATGGATTAAGGTCATAATGTGTCATCCAGCCAGTGATTGCTTGACCACATTTTACTGAGGAAGTGGATAATATATGAACAAAAATGTTTTCATTTTAAAAAAAATATGTTTTAAAAAATATGTCTATCTGTCTTATTTGTCTATCTATCTATTTGAAAACTGAAAGAAACATATATATTTATTGACTTAACTGGTGATGATTGATCCCAAACCCATTGATTGCAATAGTTTTAGGCATACCTAATGTCTCTATGCCTTTTTGACTCCAGGTCATGAAAAATAGTAAACTCTGATTTTACCTTGTATGCACTTTGCTCTGCAGAGAAATCCTGACACACCTCAGTAGAGAACTTTTTGGCTTGTAGTTAAGCCAGGGAGAGGGTCCAAACCCTACAGCATATCTTGTGGGTTGGAGGGCAAAATTCATGGAAAGTCAAACTCATTGCCACCATCCCCCTGTCCCCACAAAGTCCCTGGAGTGATGCTACATGATGACATGGTTATGACATCATAATATAACATCACTCTCCAGCCTTTGGGAGTGGGAAAATGGCACCTGCTAGCACAGGAGTTGTGGCAAGGAGTGGTGAGATTTTGGTTGCCCCACTCTGGATTTCACCTTTTGACATCCAAGGGAGGCTCTAGAATGTACATCAAGCTAGATTTTATCAGCAAATTTGAATTTATTGAGTTTGGACTTAAAATTTCAAGTCTGTGTTTCTTCCTACTACTAAAGTAGAATTGTATAGCTAGAAAGATAGATTTATCCTTATTGTGAACATCTCCTTCTCATGCTTATTTTGTTTCCATTTGGGTTCTGCATAGAAATATCACATACCCCCTCCCATCACTGAAATGCCTCCCATTTCACCACTTATTAATGGGGCAGCAAAATGGAAAGGGGGTATTTTGGCTTAACCCTAACTAACCCATCTTTGCATTTCACGGCAATTTGGTCCTGTTTGTCCCTCACCCCCTAACTTGAACCCAAGTGCATACATACATTGCTCCCAATTTAGGATACCACCTCAAGTATCTGATAAAGTGCCCTCTAGCCCACAAAAGCTTATGCTAACATATTGTTAAGTTGCCACAGCAGTCTTAATCTAGTTTTCTACCGTAGACTAACAGAGCTATCCTTCTGAAAGTTGCAACAATCAAATAGGGATGGGTGAAATTAATTTACCCCCATCTGATTCATTGCAGGGCTCGACAAAACAACCTATTAGAGAAAAGCTTCCCACCCACCCGGCAACTTTACTGGTCATGCAATGGGCTCTGATTTCTTCACCAGTCATATAGGATTGTTGCAAATGTATACAAGATTCACACTGTGACAAAAAGATTCAGTGTGTGTGTGTGGGGAAAGATTTGTAAATGGATGGGGCACGGAATGCAATGGTAGCACTAGCTCTGTGACATTCCTATACAGAACACAAATGGATACAAAATAAGCATGTGAAGGAGATGTTCACAAGAAGGATACATCTATTTTTCTAGCTGTACTATTCCAATTTAGTAGTAGGAAAGAAACACAGACTTGCAATTAAGTTCAAACTAAATGAATTCAAATTTGCTGATAAAACCTAGCTCAGTGTACATTCTGCCACCCACCACCCCCGGCATCAACAGTGTGAAACTGTTGTGACCTATTGGCAAATTGGATTCTTTCAGTTCTGACAATTCAGTAACTGGTACTGTTTGGCCCCACTGTTTACACTTTTTTCCTCTGGACCCAAGTTGACAGATATGTATCTGTCAACTGAAAATAACATTTCATTCATCTTAAGAAGTGGTCTGTAGTCCACAAAAGCTTCTGCCTCAATAAATCCGTTAGTCCTTAAGGTGCCACTAGGCTCTTCGTTGTTTTTGCTGCAACATAGCTAGCCCTCTGAAATAAAATGAATAAATTAGCTGTCTTTAGTAACCATATTTAGTGCCTGAAGGAGAGTATTCACTTGAGAAAGTGGAATACCCTTAATAGTAAACATTTTTCACAAAAACATATAGCAGCATAGGAGATACAGCTAAAAAGGCAACTAGTTAGCAGCTGCCACTATGACCTTTATCTGCATCCATGGTAACTGGGCTAAAGATGGAGATCCATTTTATTATTCTCACACCCACAATGTTAAGCCTATGAATCCCATTGCAATTTAATGGCTAAAATCAGAAGGCAGATCTGTGTTCATTGGACCGGTGCCGACATCCTCTTAGCTAATGAGCGCTATAAACATTTTCATGCCAGGAAACCAATGCAAGTGGAAATATTATGCCATCCACCAAACACATAGACACAGACACACACACAAAATGGTCAATGAAGGCAGTTCTTTGCGATCCTCTACACAGATGATCATTTCCAGGAACACAACACCATGGACTTCCAGCTTATTTCCGGAAGAATTATACATTCCAGCTAATGACAGTTCTTCAGAATGTTCCAAGTACAGGATAGCATTGCTTTTATGTATCATTTTCATTCATGCAGCTGTCAGGGACTTTATTTTTATTCTTATTTCTCATCTACTTATATTACCACCTACAAATATTAACTGAACACATTGATGTAGCAAGCAAGAATAGGAAAGAAATGTGGTTTACATTTGTACTCTATTCTAATTTATTGGAAAAAACAACAACACTGCCATATAATATAATATAATATAATATGGGGAAAAATACATGTTGCATGTGAGATCAATGCCTGGTTCTCCCAATATTTTTATTTTTGCTTACAAGCAGCTGTGTGTGTGTGTGTGTGTGTGTGTGTGTGTGCGTATGCATATCCACATTGGGTCAGCACAGTGATGGTATTGGATGGAGGTTTAACCCTTTCCCTCTTGCTGTTTTCTCACACATAATTGCTATCCCCGAAATTGCTGATAGCCCTACAGGGGGGAAAAAAAATACTGTTCCTGGATTTTGATAAGGAAAATGGCATAAGCACCCACAATCCGATCAAATTCAGAGCCTTGCACAGCTACTTTTAAGTGAAACTATCAGGAGATCCAGTCACAAATCTCCCATGTAACATGGAGTTTGGATCAAAGATGCTTAGTAGATGTGAAGTCTGGAACATGGTTTAATATGCTGAGTCTCCCTGAAACCAACAACAATACTACACTGAATTGTACAGTCATCCCCAGTTCCTGGATCTGCCTGTTTTGGCCATCACGTTTCATGGCAACCTCTCCATACAAGTTGTAGATCACTGAAGCATTTGCTGCTATCCTCACCTTCACTACACTGTGACTCTTTCACAGCAAACTGGAAGGTAATTACTTTTGCAACTCCGATAGTGAACTGCAGAAAAGCAAGGGAGGTAATGGGACTAGCAGCTACCAGCAACTTAGCCATCCATTCAAGACTAAAGGTCTCTGCGAGACCTGGGGCTTTTTGCAGTGTTATCCGCCCATGGCAGGTCCAACTGAAAATGGGTTCACCCCTACCTGTAGTCACCCCTCTTTCCTTTGAAAATGGGAGGGATAACGAGTGGCAAAGCAGGGTTGCTAGTGACAAGAGAAGCCTGGCTGGCCTGGCCGCTTCTTAGCTGGAAATGATGCTCCTCAGAGTTCACTGGTAATACTACTCCTGGCTCTAGCGAGCCCTTCCTATTTCTGGTTACCCCCTTCTGGAGGAGATATGGGGAAACTGGCAAGCGAAAGGTGCACTAAACATGGGGGAAGGTGCACTGGTGCACTGGCTTGGGGAAACTGGTGCACTAAACAAGGGAAAAAGTTGCACTGGCATGGGGAAACTGGCAAGTGAAAGGTGCACTGAACTGGCATGGGGAAAATGAACTGAGTGGATCTTTAAGCTTTCTAAAATAATACTATATATCATACTCTAGACTGATGCTCAAAAGAAAAGCCACCAATGATTTTCGAGGGAGTCAAGGAGAGTTCACCTAACACTACTCTGTTATTGGTGAAACATCAGTATATCAACCACACCCACTAGGAGAGAGTGGTATTAAGCAGAGTAATTGCACCCTGACAATGGGAGCCAGGGTGAGGAAGAGGAAAAGAGACAGATATTTCTGAAAAAAGGCATGATGGAAGCCCTGTTTGCAATGTTTAAGTAATAAAGGACTTGGTTCTATGCATATTTGCACACGTTTTCTGTTTAAACTTGCATAGGATTGTGCTCTGGGTGAGTTTGGGACCAGAGCAAATGATCTGAGACTTCACCCAACACCTTCTGCAGTGGGCACAAACCAACCTAATCTAGTCTGCAAAGAGCTTTCCTGAATCACCATTTTAAGATTGTCACACATTGCAGATTAGGCTTTTACATTGCCCTTTACCCAGAGTGGGTTGGAGTGAGAGAGGGAGTGGGACTGTGGGAGGTTAATAGAGTAGGTAGGGAAAGGTGGTGCTGAAGAAAAGAGTTCAGACAGGAAATCTAGTAACTAAGTTGTGATGCGAGCAATGTGAGAAAGCAAACGTGAACTTGTTAGTAGAGAACAGTTCACAGGAGTTTCCGCTTAGGGAGTGAAGGACCTTCTCCGGTCCCGTCGCCACCAGAAATGATGTGACGGGACCCTGCACAGGTGCAGAACACGGCACAGGGGTCCAGCGCGCCTGTGCAGGGTCCCGTTGCGTCATTTCCGGTGCCGGAAGTGACGCAACGGGACCTGGAGCAGGCCGCGCAGGCAGCTTGCTGTGGAGAGGTGAGCCACCCCAAAGACAAGGTAAGGCCTTGCGCGGGCGTGAGCAGGGCCGATTTTGGCCCATTCTGCCCGCGCGAGGCTCGATGTTCCAAGCCTACTCTGGACTAGTGAGAGGTAGTGGTGGGGCTGAGCCTGGGGTCGGCTGGAGGCTTGCTCCGGGCTTGGCCCCCCACGAGCAGCGGCGGCCCAATCTTGCTCTTCAGAGCAGTGCGGAGCATTCTCCACGCCACTGGCGCCGCCGCTGGAGAACCCCCCGCGCACGGGCCCCCCGCCAGCCGCTGCCGGACCCCCCCGCCACTGCCGCCAGGACCCCCCCGCTGCCTACCTGGTCCTGTGCGCCGCCGGAGCCGCCTCCGCTGCCGCTGGAGCCACTGCTCCGGCGTGCTGGACCCCCGCCCGCGCTCTGTTTTGGTGGGAGGAACCAGGGCAACAGGGCTTAAACAGCCCTGTTGCCCTGGTTTCCCACACCAAAAACAGAGCGCGGGGGCCCAGCGCGACGGAGCAGGGTCCCATCGCGTCATTTCCTCCATGCCGGAAGTGACACGACGGGACCAGCGGATGGGGAGGCAGGCTCTCCGCAGAGCCGGAGAGCCTGCAGGTAAGCCCGCGCGGGTGGCTGAGTAGCCCGGCGGACACGAGCAGGCCCAGTTCGGGCCTTGCTCCTGTCTGCTGGGCTACTCGGGAACATCCCTAGTGAGAAGGGACAGTTAAGTTCCCTGGTCTGATACTGTAACTTCAAGTAACCAAGCCAAGTTGATACAAAGAGCACTGTATAACATCTGCCTGCCTTTAACCTGAATCTAAGCAAAGAACAAGTTTGAATTAACTATTGAAAATCCAAGTTATCCGCGCCTGAGTTGAATATCAGTTTAGAGACTTTGTTAGAACAATAAATCAATCTTTTTATTCAAGGTTCTAAGTGTCCAGAGTCTGACTGGTGGACAGGAAAGTAAGAAGGGAATTAACGGAGGGGCACCCTACTTCAAGTAATCAAATAAAACAAACTGCTCTTAATAAAGACAAACAAACGTGGGTGAACAGCTACATATAAAGGCTAAGACATATCCTCGGCTAATGCAGCTTAAGAAGACAGCTTAAAGTCTGAAGTGACCAATACAAGGTGGCACTTGGTGAGAGCGAAGTACACATCGAGGTTGTGATGGCTTGAGTGATGTGTGCACCAGCAGGTTGATGTTGGCCACTACAAGGCATCCTCTTCTACTATGGTGGTAATGTAGCTTCTCCTGACAGTGTGTGCACCTCAGACCTTTGAAATAGGTGAAGTTGGTGATGGTGAGCAGTGCTGGCCCAACATATTTTGCTGCCTGAAAAGGGGCCCAAATGGTGCACCCAGCCCCCACTAGGGGCAATACTTTAAAATGACATGCTACACCATTTAGACACCAATTCCTGCCTTCATCAATGGTTCATCAGTGGTTGTGCCTCAAGGCCCTACCCTTCACTCCATTGCAGGACCAGTGGGCCCTGTACGTGACAAGAGCCCAGGACCTTGCCAAAGCTGACCAAGGAAATGACTCACAGGCAGCACAGTGAAATAATGTTTTGCCTTTCATGCATTTTGCATGAGCAGAGATGCTGCCCTGATTTTACTTTCTTGATTAAGAAATGAATGAATTATTTAGACCCATTTTAAATCTTCCCAAAGTTTAGGTTAGTCAACACAGAATGACAATAATTGTGGAGCCAGTGAACAACTCCAAAACTGGGCTTTTCAATGGCACCTCTGTGTGGGGGAGGGGGAATAGCAAGACAAGAGAGGTATTTCTACACTATGCAAAAGGACACTGGATTTCCATTCAGAAGTACTTAAATTGCTGCTCAGCCCAAGGAAATTAAAATGTCACAAATAAAATGGTATTTACAAGTCCCTTCATTTTGACCTTCATCTTTATTTGTGATCCTTTGTCATACCAAACCTGAGAGTTGCCTTATAAGAATTCTGTCTGTCTATCTATCTTTCTTTCTTTCTATCTATCTATCTATCTATCTAGTTTTAATATATGAAAGTATATGTAAATGTGCAGCTGGGAGGCTAAAGGTCACCAATATATCTCCTTGAGCCTTTAGGTAAAGCCATTATATTTGTTTTGGTATACTGCTGTCACTGACATAAAACCATATTAATACATTCATAAAATGTAATATATGAAATATTCCTGTCTCTCATCGTCAGCTTCCTTCTTCATCTTAAAATACTCTAGGAGTCTATTTTTTTAAAAATGTTAGCCCAGCAGAAGAGGGGGAAAAAAAGCCTTAATAACTTCCCTTGTCAAGAACTATATATTTCTCTCATGGAATAATGCCAAATATCCTTTGTAATAAAAAGCTTGAACTATTTTGCTAATAAAAGCTGCTTGTTCTGGTAACTGTAAAGGTCAGGGAGAAAATAATGTTGCTGGTCCTTATCTTTTAAAATAATGTCACTTTCTATCATTACTGTAACACTTTTGGGCAACAAATTGAAGAGAAAACAAAAGATATGATGTTCTGACAACTAGGCCATTTATCCATTAAGCATTAGATTGCAAATGTTGTTAGCCAATTAGAACCCCAAAATGTCACAAAGGTCAGTAATATCTCCCTAGTACCACCTAGAAACAATATAATCAAATTCATAGCATAGACTAAATGATAAATACTAATTTCAAATGGAATCCTTCCAAAGTCTTAGATGGGTCACAGTTTTGAAGTTGAAATATTCTGTATTTATAATTGCAATGTCATTGAGAGAGGAAGCTCTGGATACTTTACTGACCCAATATGGTTCCTTTTGGAAGTAATCCTAAACCATGTTTTATCATTAAGATGAGCCTAGCCATCTCTCAGGGCTTGCGTGCTCCCCAATCCCACTCCCCGCTCAGCCATGAAACTCACTGGGTGACTTTGGGCAAGTCACTGACTCTCAGCCTAACCTACCTCACAGGGTTGTTGTGAGGATAAAATGGAGAGGAGGAGGAGGATTATGTAAGCCGCCTTGGGTTCCTTGTAGGAAAAAAGGCGGGGGTATAAATATAATAAATAAATAAATAAACAAATAATCTTGTGTGGCCACAAGGAAGACATTGGAAACGTCCACCTTGGACTAAACACAGCTTGGCATGTTGCCTGAACCTTAAACTGTAGTTAATGTTAACTTAGTTCATGAAAACAAGTCAGATTCATCATAGAATCATAGAAAAGTAGAGTTGGAAGGGGCCTACAAGGTCATCGAGTCCAACCCCCTGCTCAATGCAGGAATCCAGGTCAAAGCATCCCTGACAGATGTCTGTCCAGCTGCACCTTGAATGCCTCTGGAGTGGGAGAGCCCATCACCTCCCTAGGTAGTTGATTCCATTGTCTTATTGCTCTGACAGTCAGGAAATTTTTCCTGATGTTTAGGTGGAATCTAGGTTCCTGTAACTTGAGCCCATTATTCCGTGTCCTGCAAACTGGGATGATCGAGAAGAGATCCTGGCCCTCCTCTGTGTGACATCCCTTCAAATACTGGAAGAGTGCGATCATATCTCCCCTCAGTCTCCTCTTCTGAAGGCTAAACATGCCCAGTTCTTTCAGTCTCTCCTCATAGGGCCTTGTTTCCAGTCCCTTTATCATCCTTGTTGCCCTCCTCTGAACCCTCTCCAGTTTGTCTATGTCCTTCTTAAAGTGAGGTGCCCAGAACTGGACACAGTACTCAAGATGAGGCCTAACCAGTGCTGAGTAAAGGGGAATTATCACTTCCCGTGATTTGGAAGCTATACTTCTATTAATACAGGCCAAAATTGCATTTGCCTTCTTTGCAGCCACATCTCATTGCTGGCTCATATTCAGTTTGTGATCTACCACAATTCCAAGATCCTTCTCACTTGTAGTATTGATGAGCCAAGTGTCCCCCATTCTGTAACTCTGCATTTGGTTTCCTCTCCCTAGGTGCAGCACTTGGCATTTATCCCTATTAAATTTCATTCTGTTGTTTTTGGCCCAGCGCTCCAGCCTATCGAGGTCACCTTGAATTTTGTTTCTGTCTTCCAGAGTATTAGCTCTTCCACCCAACTTTGTTTCATCTGCAAATTTGATAAGCATTCCCTGTACCTCCTGATCCAAGTCATTAATAAAAATGTTGAAGAGCACCGGGCCCAGGACCAAGCCCTGTGGTACCCCGCTCGTTACCTCTCCCCAGTTTGAGAAGGAACCATTGATAAGCACTCTTTGAGTCCGATTCTGTAGCCAATTGTGGATCCACCTGATAGTTGTTCCATCTAGCCCACTCTTAGCTAGCTTGCTAATCAGGATATCATGAGGCACTTTGTCGAAAGCTTTGCTGAAGTCCAGATATATGATGTCCACAGCATTCCCACAGTCCACAAGGGAGGTTACCCGATCAAAAAATGAGATCAGATTAGTCTGACAGGATTTGTTCTTGACAAATCCATGCTGGCTTCTAGTAATCACTGCATTGTTTTCAAGGTGCTTGCAGACTGACTTCTTTATAATCTGCTCCAAAATCTTCCCGGGGATTGACGTCAGACTGACTGGCCTATAGTTCCCAGGTTCCTCCTTCTTGCCCTTTTTGAAGATGGGAACAACATTTGCCCTCCTCCAGTCGTGTGGCACTTCACCTGTCCTCCATGATTTCTCAAAGATAATAGACAGTGGTTCTGAGAGTTCTTCTGCCAGTTCTTTTATTACTCTAGGATGCAGCTCATCAGGCCATGGAGATTTAAACTCGTTCAGAGCAATCAGGTGCTCCTTGACCATTTGCCTATCAATCTCAAGCTGCAATCCTGCCCCTTCAGTCTGCACTTCAGGTTTGCCAGGGGGGTCATAGACCCTCTTTTGGGAGAAGACCGAGCCGAAGCAGGAATTGAACACTTCTGCCTTTTCTTTGTCTTCTGTTATCAATTTGCCATCCTCATTGCGTAGTTGAACCACCAGTTCTTTCTTCTGTCTTTTACTGTGCATGTATCTGAAGAAAGCTTTTTTGTTGCTTTTAGCATTCCTCGCTAACCTTAGCTCATTCTCAGCTTTAGCCTTCCTGACACTATTCCTGCAGTTCTGTGCTACTTGCCTGTATTCTTCCCTTGTAGCCTGTCCTTCCTTCCACTTCCTATACGTGTCCTTTTTTGTTTTCAGGTCATCTTTGAGTTTATTGTGAAGCCACATTGGCTTCTTCTGTTGCCCTCTGCCCTTTTTCCTTGTGGGAATTGTTTGCAATTGTGCCTTTAAAATTTCCTTTTTTAAAAACTCCCACCCCTCCTGTCCTGCGCTCCTTTTCTCATGAGAGTTGCTTGCCATGGGATCTTATTAATCATTGTTTTGAGTTTGTTAAAATTGACTTTCCAAAATCCAGGGTACATGTTTGGCTACACTCAGCTTTTGCTTCCGTTAGAATCAAGAACTCAAGTATAACATGGTCACTTTCCCCCAGAGTTCCCGAAACTGCCACTTTATCCACTAACTCGTCTCTGTTGGTTAGAATCAGGTCAAGGATAGCTGATCCTCTAGTTCCTTCCTCCACTTTCTGTAGGAGGAAGTTATCAGCAGCACAGCTCAGGAATTTCTTGGAGGGGCCATGCTTGGCTGAATAAGTCTCCCAACAGATATCAGGGAAATTGAAGTCACCCATTACTACCACATCGTGCCTCCTTGAAACAATGGCAATTTGCTTTTCAAAAGTTTCATCCTCGTCTTCTCCTTGATTGGGTGGTCGGTAGTAGACTCCAACCGCCATGTTCGTTTTATTCTTTGCCCCCTTTATTTTAACCCAGATGCTCTCAATGGGGCTGCCAAGCTCTTTTCCTGTATCTCTGTGCAGAGATACGTATTTTTAACATACAGTGCAACTCCATCTCCCTTTCTGTTGCTTCTGTTTCTTTTGAACAAGTTATACCCTTGAATTGCTGTATTCCAGCCATGGGAGTCATCCCACCAGGTTTCAGTTATCCCTATCAAGTCGTACTTGCCCTCATGTATCAAGAGTTCAAGTTCGTCTTGTTTGTTGCCCATACTCTGGGCATTAGTATAGAGACATCAAAGACTATGTGCTTTATAGTCCGACTTTTTCCCTACATTTTGTGGTAGACTATCAATGGGCACCGCTGGAGCTGTTCTCTCCATTGTGGCACAGAGGCCTTCTTCCATTGGTACCCCCGAATTTATGCCTCCCTCCCCTGTTGGATTCAGTTTAAAGCCCTCCTGATTAAGTTCCTCATGCTGTGGCCAAACACATTCTTCCCTGTCCTTGTGAGGTGCAATCCATCCTTTGCCAGAAGTCCATCTTCTAGGAAGTGTAGCCCGTGGTCCCAGAATCCAAATCCCTCACGTCGGCACCACCTTCGTAGCCAGTCATTCACTCGGAGTATTTTTCTTTCCCTTTCTATGCCTCTTCCAAGTACTGGAAGGATGGATGAGAAAACTATCTGGGCCCCGAAGTTCTTGAGTTCCTTTCCCAGCTCTTCAAAGTCTGTCGTGATTTCTTTGTAACTCCGCTTGGCAGTATCATTTGTACCCACGTGGAAGAGAAGAAAGGGGTATGTGTTGGTGGGCTGTATGAGCCTCGGCAGCTGCTCTGTCACATCCTTAACGTGCCCCGGGGAGACAGCACACCTGGTGAGTCCATGGGTCTTCACGACATACTTTGGCTTCGATCCCCCGCAGGAGGGAGTCTCCCACTACGAGTTCTCTTCTCTTCCTCTTGCTGTAGGCCTTGGTTTGATTGCCTCCACTTGACTGACCCTCAGCCTCTTGCTCGCTGTCACGTTGGGTGCCCTGTAATTCGTCCTCTACAGGCTGTCCTCTGCTCTCGTTCTCAAGTACATGGAAGCGGTTCCATAGCTCCACTGCTTCCACAGGCGCAGAATGTCTTCTAGTTCTTCTGCTCCTAACAGTCACCCTTTTCCAGGGAGTTCCCCCTACATTATTTTCCCTTGCCTCTGCAGTCTCCGACTCCACCTCATCCTGCCGTTGCCCTTCTGGCTCCTGTTCTACGCTTTGGTGCTGTAGATCCACCGTTCTGTCTAAGAACTCCTCACTTTCTCTTATGCTCCTGAGGGTTGACACTTGCTGCTCCAGTCCTCTGACCTTTTCTTCCAACAGCGTGACCAGCTTGCACTTGTTGCACGTGTAGGCCATGTTGATCTCCGGCAGGAAAACAAACATTGCACACACATTGCAGGTCACCACCACTGCCGAGTCCTTTCCTTCCATAGTGCTCTGTTCCCTTTATGTTTCTGCCTTCCTAGAAAATTTCTTAGGGACCTCCCCCTTGACCTCCCCTGCCGAACTCCGCTGCCAAACTCCTGTTTGCTCTCCCTGTTCGCTCGCTCTCTGGGAGCCTGCTTGCCTTATCACAGTCCCCAAAACAGCTGGAGCTCTCTCCTGTTGTGCTCCTGCTCAGCTGGGAGTCAGGAACAGAATGAGCTCCCAGGCCTCTCCCCTCCTTTTAAGCTCTCAGGCCACACCCTTCTCTTGCAGCTGCAGTTGAGTCACTCCAGATGTTGTTGTACTACTCCAACAGTGGTTTGAAGTTGGCTTGTGCCCACTAAATGTAGTTAAGACTAAACCACAGTTTGTCCAGGTTTGGATGACAGAGCAAGCTGTAATTAATCAAAAGTGGAAGTGAAAACTTGAAAACTCCTCCTTGTAGCTGCATTGGAGGAGGAGTGGGGAAGGTGCGCAAACCTGGGGGAAGGCGAGGCTCATTTTCATACTGCCAAACCAAGATAGTAGGTGCTTCTCTTCTTCCTGTTTGGAGTGCTAACATAGTTCAAGGAGGAAAAGTAACTCCTTTCTGGAGTTTTTACACAATTCCTTGGAAGTATAATAGGGCTTTAATTGGTTGCTTAACCAAGGACAGTTTTTGTTGACTGATCTGTGGCAGCCAATTTTAATCAGCGAGGGCCAGTTTTAATCACAGCAAGTGATACGGCGCACCTGTTTATTTATTTATTTTTTAAAAATTTTTTGACAGGATTTTTAGGTTCTTGTGTGCTACTGTATCAGGGGGGTTGCAAAGGAAAATATAAAAGATGTGTGCACAGGCTTCCTTGCAGAGTGTTCCAGGCTCCATCTACAGCATCTCCAGTTACCAGAGCTCAGGTAACAGGTCTGGGATAGAACCTCTGCCTGCTGTACTGGATACCTGCTGCTAGTCGGAACGGACAGCAACCAGTGGCCTGACTTAGTATAATAAGGCAGTTTTGTCTGCTCATATGCTGAAAGATAGCTTTTCCCTGGAAGAATGAGGGTATGTTTCGATTATTACATTGTAAGGCGGAAATCCTATGGCACCTGGGAAAGCATCCCATAGGCCATGAGACAGTTTGGATTCTAGTTCCTATGCATGTTCTAGTTCTTGTGTGTAGGGATCCTAGTTCCGATGCATGTTTACTCAGACATAAGCCCCAAAGACTCCCATAGAACTTAATTTCTAGCATACCTATGTGCTTAGGACTGCAGCCTTCACTATTTGTTCGTTATTTGATTTTTACACTGCATTTCGCTGATATGATTAATGCCACACCATTCTAATATATTTGCAAGAACTAACTTCTATATTATTCACACGTGTAACTTGCTAACTGTCTTCTAACCGGCCTGAAAGGAACTGAACTGCAATGTATTGCAGGTGTTGCGTTATAAATGTCAGAACCAGAATATCACATTGCCTAAAGAACGTCTTGTGGCATCTTAAAGACTGATTTATTGTGGCATCAGCTTTGGGGACTAGACAAATAGGTGGATGGATATAGATAGGCAGATAGCTAAACACCACATGGGATACACACACACACACACACTGTGGGCGTGTTCGAACGACATGGGAACCGCGGGGGAGCAGAACAGTGCGAACAGTGGGCGGCCATCCCGCGGTGGCCGCACAGAGGCGGCAGTCCAGAGCGGCCGGAGCTGCCTCCGCTCCATCCTGTAGGGGCAAACGGCCCCTCTGGGCATCCCAGACCCCGCCCCCTAGCGCTGGGAGGCCCGCACTGCAATGGGGGGACTGCTGGCTCCACTGGGGTGCGCCCACATGCGCGGGGCGCAGGTCATCTGCGGTGCCCCGCCAGACCCCGCGGATCGCCCCGTGGTGCCTCCCCTGCCCGCAGCCTGGGTCATGCGAACCGGCCCAGAGAGAGAGAGAAAGAGAGAGAGAGAGAGAGAGAGAGAGAGATCAGACACTATAATCCCTTGGTCTCAGTTTCTCTCCTATACAGGTAAAAAAATCCCTGACTCAAGCCTGCTCTGGAACACTACATTCTGAACAGGAAATAGGAATGCAGCTAGCACTATGATACTCATGTGTGAGGCTAGCTCAGCCCTCAACTGCATGGCTATAGCACGCCTAGCAGCATTATACAAAAACTCCACTGAGCCTCAAACAGGAGTACTATATACAGTAATGTTACTGCTAGCATGATAGCACTCCTGTTGTGGACCCCAAGCCAACCTTGATTGTTATAGCCCAGTGATGGCGAACCTTTTTGAGCCCGAGTGCCTAAACTGCAACACAAAACCAACTTATTTATTTCAAAGTGCCAACACTGCAATTAAACCTGAATACCGAGGTTTTAGTTTTAGAAAAACAACTCATACAGTTGTCCGAACTAATTAACATCTTTTGTCTTAAAAGAAAAACACAATAGCAGAGCTTTCAATGATACAAACAGTTTTTTGTTGAAAAAAAAATCAACTCAAAAAATTATTATAGTACTACATTGTACACATAGCCTGAAGGGAATTTATACAAACTTTTTAAATAATTAGGCACATGTATTTTTGGATAAGGGATTCTCAACTTGTAATATGATTATATGCCAGACTGAAATTGTATGGGGCAAGCTTTACCCCGGGTCCTTTCCCTGCTTCTACAGGGGTCAGATTAGTAAAAGTCAAAGTCAACCTGTACTAGGATGAGCAAGATAAACAAGAAAACTAAACGTGCTTAACACATTTTAAACACTTTATGTCTTGGACTGCAAACACTGCATTAGGTAAAAGTTTGCACTGGACATGCTTTTGCACAATTAATGTGATTTTTGCTATTGCATGCATGCTGATAATTTGTCAAACCTTGGCTCATACTCCGTTAGTTTGAGAGCAACACATGCAGCACTCAGGTCAACTGTTAGGGCTTTACATCCAAGCCATGCTCTGTGCATCATTCTTCAAAATCTTTTAAATGTGATAACAATGTAGAAAAGAATTCTGTAACAGGAATTCTAGAATAAAATCATTCTGTTCCACACTGTGGGAAAGAACAAGATCATTAGTGTTTTGCAGAAGGGGACAGTCTTGTCGCGATCTGGTGACCAATGGCTCGAGTGCCCACAGAGAGGTCCCTGCGTGCCAGCTGTGGCACCCGTGCCATAGGTTCGCCATCGCTGTTATAGCCTAACCATC
The DNA here is from genome assembly GCA_021292165.1 of Shinisaurus crocodilurus. NCBI lineage: Eukaryota > Metazoa > Chordata > Lepidosauria > Squamata > Shinisauridae > Shinisaurus > Shinisaurus crocodilurus. The sequence continues at coordinate 183,780,462 of CM037878.1, forward strand.
GGAAAATACACAACTTCTGTTTGGGGCAGGCTGCATCACCCTGAACAGGAACATTATAGCACTGGTGTTCCAGCATTCCCAGGAGTGCTATAATGCGTGCCACAATATTACACAGCACCCCTGTTCAGGGCTCTTCAGACAGAGCCCAGAACACAAATGATACACGTCAGTACTACTACGGCCTACCAGTTCAGGGTCCAAACAGAAGAACTGTAGCACTAGCCACATCACTGTACCACACTTTTGGTTGGGACTGGCAGGAGCGAGTGCTACAACACTCCTCTTTGGGCTTCTGGCGAGGCCAGAACAGACATCCTATAGCACGACAGTGCAAGGGATACACCACCACATTTTGTTGTGGGTTCCTACTTATCCTATACAAATCTGAGGCTTATCAGCATCCTTGAGATCAGTATTCTCCAACCTTGGGTCCCTGGGGACCCAAGGTTGGAGAACACTGCTTTGGATCCTCTCGTAAGTTACAGTGGAGACTTTAGTGTGCAAACCCCTCCTCTAGTTTCCTGCATTGAGCAGGGGGTTGGACTCGATAGCCTTGTAGGCACCTTCCAACTCTATAATCTATGAAATCTATGAATCTATGAAATAGAAGTGTGCAAAGTGTGCAAATAGAATCTTCCCAGGGATACTACATCCCAGAGGAATCAGTATTGAAAATGTATTATTATGACCACTGATGCTGCTGGAGTGAGAGTTGCTAATGTAAACCTTCTGTGACAAATTATTTACAAATTGAAATAATCCAGATACAGAGGACTAGGTCCAGACTTAGTCATACTTACAGCAGATCCATTGAAATCAATGGGATTTAACTTGATTTCAGTGGGTCTTCTTCACGTTTGACCAAATCAGGATCCAACCCAGAGAGCTTTACGTTACTGTCTGAATAATATTTAATGCCCACTCTGACTTATGAGAGGGTGCAGTGGTACTAGCTTTCCTCAGACTGATATTTGGATTGGACATTGGTAGCTCTTATATAAGTGCATTTGGGCACCTAGAATTTGCTTTGGATTGCAGGTGAATCATTTTGTTGTTTTACTATATGGATATTTCATGTCCCAGGCTAATGCCTGATAACTGCTGTCCGAAAACAAACAGCATCCCAAAGAACACTTACACTGACTGATGCAAGATTTTCATTTCATTTGTTACATTTCTATATTGCTCAATAGCCAAAACTCTCTGGGCAGTTTACAGAGATTAAAACCTTAAAAATACATATACATACAAACATGTAAACAGAGAGAACACACACACACACACACACATCCAAACAATTTTAACAATTAACAATAAGATATCCCATGATCTGATTTAAAGCCTTATCATATGCTGTCAAATGCCTGAGAGGGTCTTCACCTGGTGCTGAAAAGATAACAATGTCAGGACAACATGGGCCTCATGGGGGAGATTGTTCTATCATTGGGGGGCTGCCACTGAGAAGGCCCTCTCCCTTGTTGCAACCCTCTGAGCCTCCCTCAAAGGAGGCACCTGGAGGCACCTTAGATGTTGAGTGTAGCATACAGGGGAGGTTCATGCCAGGAATGTTGTGACAAGCCACAATAGTAATCATTCTCTTTCAGATCAGAAAATGGTTAGTTTTGTGGGCCTGAAGATAGTGGTGGGATTTATTTGTAAATAATTAGAAAACAAACAAACAAACAAAAACACTTCGCTATCAAAGCACTCGATGGGCAGAACAAGATATTATGCTCAAACATAAACACATATTTATAGCAAACAGAAACACTGGGGAGAATTGGGCCAAATTTGAGCATCTCCAGTCCCATTGAATCTAATGGCAAAGAACCAAGTACAGTAATACCTTGGATTGCAAGTAACTTGGTTTGAGAGTGTTTTGCAAGACAAGCAAATTTTTAAATATATATATATATATATATATATATACTTGATATACAAGCGACGTCTTGCAATACAAGTACTGTAGTACGGCTTAAATTAAAAATCACTGTACAAATTTTTTTGGGGGGATTTCGTTTTGATATAAGAGTGTTTTGGATTACAAGCATGTTTCCGGAACGAATTATGCTCTCAATCCAAGGCATGACTATATTGTCTTAACTCCCCCACTGAAGTTAGCGGGACCCAAAATTTTCCATGCAGAAAGAGGATCACGGGGAAAGAGAGGAGAAGGCAACAGACTGAGACAGAGACCTGGCCTTTAACTTTATTGGTGATAGCCTGAATAGGATTTTGGCGGGGGCATAGGAACCTAGGAAGCTGTGTAATACTGAGTCAGACCCTTGGTCCAGCTAGCCCAGTATTTTCGACACTGACTGGCAGAGGTTCTCCAGGTGTTCAGACAAGGGTTTTTCCAGCCCTACCTGGAGATACCAGAGACCAAACATGGGACCTTCTGCATGCAAAGCAGGTGCTCTACCACTGGACCATGGTCCATTCCCAATTGGCATGGATCCAGTCATCCGGCAGCCCACTTGCTAGCCAATATCACCAACCCAGCCTGAGTGACAGGTGTGTAGGTAAGGAAGTCAGATGTCTGGGCTTATGACAGCACAAACCACTCATGGGAGTTCCCTCCTGTCCCCTGGGTGTGTGGCAAGCTTATCAGCACCCATGATGCCACACCCCAGTGACTATGATGAGTCTAGGAGCACCTCCACACTGCAGACCTGATCTGTTAAGGAGAGAGCAACCTGCACCAGAACAGGTTGAAAACCACTCAGATCATCACATCGTGTTCTGTAAGTTTAATGATTCACATGTGGCATTTTCCTGCCCTGCATTCCTTAGCCTTCATGTGCAACGACTTCCTGACCCATTCACTTACAGAGCAAAATGAAAGCTCACATCACACTCCACAAGTACGTGGTTTTTCTTTACACAGAAATGGTCCTTTTTCAGGGGAAAAATAAGTTGTGTGGACAAGTGGCCCTTCATGGTTCAGAAATCCAGGTTCAGGTTCCATTGCTAGGCTTGCTGTCAACTGGCCCATCTACTTCATAGGCGTGAGATGTGGCATAGTGGTGAGAGTGCTGGACTGGGACTCGGGAGATCCGGGTTCTAGTCCCCGCTCAGCCATGAAACTCACTGGGTGACTTTGGGCCAGTCACTGACTCTCAGCCTAACCTACCTCATAGGGTTGTTGTGAGGATAAAATGGAGAGGAGGAGGAGGATTGTGTAAGCCGCCTTGGGTTCCTTGCAGGAAAAAAGGCGGGATATAAATATAATAAATAAATAAATAAATAAATAATGTGCTGTAGCCTCAAGTGTGTTTCTGTGGAAACTCTCACACCAGCAGCATGGTTCTGGAGTTCTGGTTTTCCACACACATATGTATTCATCCTAAATTTAAGTTAAAGTATCTCAGAATACCAGCCTCCATACTTATTGTTACCTTAGATCTCTCTTGACCATCAGTAGTAAATCATAACTGTGAAAGGTAGTGATGGCACCAGTCATTAATGTGTGAACATTGCCCACATGGCCATCAACACTGATCACATTGTAGTGATCATTAGCCAGGTCTCCATTTCCTAAAGCCCAGATAGTAAAAATGTTGCCTTTATTATTATTCTTATGATAACTGAAAGAAGGGGAAGAAATTTCATCAGAACATTTTTAGCTTTAACAGCTAGGGCTCTGTGACTTCCCAGTTCATAAGGCATTTCTAATTATATAGCTTCCAATTACTACAGATTCTATTCAGAAAGGCTTGCGCCATAAAGAACCTTGTCATGTTGGAAAAATATGATTCCTATTTTAAAATATATTATATATATGCCTACCTATTTAAACTGTCATTCACTCACCTATTTAATTAAACACACTTCCCTCTGTGGGGCAATTTCACATAAGACGCCAAAGCTGAATTTTGCAAAAGGGAGCAAAATACATCATTTTTGTTCATGTGGGTAAAACGATATTCCCAATTTAATTCAAATAAATAAACTTAACAAAGAAGTCAACATATTATGATTGCTGGAATATTTTCAGTACTGACTGAGAGGCTTTGTGCAAAGCTTTGGGTGGTAAATGAACTTTTAGAGGGATGGTTTCACTGGAGAACTTCTTAAGTTTTGCAGATCTTTGCCTGAGTGCCTTCCAAGCTAGCCTGCTGGGACTGTACACTTTCAAGTCTGCAGGACCCTCACTAACTGCTATAAATATCTTTCTTTTCTTTTCTTGGTGGGGGACGTTGGCACTGGAAATGTTCCCAAGAATCTAGAGCATCTCTTACCTGGCTGCAAAGGAATTGAGTTTAATGGTGAGGAAGTAAATAAAATCAAACAAACAAGAACAACAACAACAAAGAAACCTGCATTGTTATTTGTGTAAAAAGATGAAAGCTATGGCAAAAAAAGGGGGGAAGCCAACAGTTCCCAACAACTGTACTTGATTTTATTGCGTAGCATCAACAAACACATGAAGATTATAATTAACTGGGGAGAACAGTAATCATCGAGTACAGTGCCTTTGCACTTATGCACAATAATTTAAAAGGAGCATAAGAAAGAATTCAGTGCATACTTTACAGCCACTGGAAACTGCTGATGTTTGATGAGGTCTTCACTGCTGATCTTAGTCAATAACATCATCATTTAAAAAAAGATTCTGGACAAGGGTGATGATACAAATCCAAATAAAATAAGGTATCAATTTATATCTTCATAGGAATTAGCTCTTAACATGATTGCCATAGTTTCATGGATTAGGTTTAAGGTATTGAAAAAATAAATAAAATGCAACCTAAATCTTTTTATCGGTAAAGGAAGAAGTAGAGCTGGTGCTGAAATGTCACCTAAAGCAACATTCGAAGAGTATTTGGAGGTTCCTTCTCTGACAAAATGTCAGAGGCATTTTGAGGAGGTGAAAAGAGTTTGATAAGACTCATGCCATTTCTCAGGGGGTTCCACACTTGTAAAGGTTTCCCCTGGATTTTGCATTAAGGGAAAACTGAAGCTATTTCAATGATCCTCCTCGGGCATAACATCTCAGGAATTTCAAGAGATGCCAAAAGAGTTCCTGCTCTGTGAGCAACATTCCTCAAAGGGGATTGTCCATCCCTGAAGTAGGGAACAGGGGAGAAGAAAATGGAATGCAAGAATACACTTAAATCTATATATCTTTGGACATGAAGAGTTCACACATTAAGAACAGAAATAGGCCTCCTCTCTCTGAGAGCCCGCATACATAAATCTGTTGTTCTTTATGTGAAAAAGCTCTCGCAGTTGCCTGATCAACACCTGGCAAAAATGTGCTTTTTGGAATTACGGGATAGGGAGGGATGGGTACGTATTGGTAGAAGCCTGATGTCCAGTTACTCACCTCTTCTGGTTACAACTACTTTACATGATTTATCTAATTGCCAAACCCATGATTTAATATTTGGCAATGATGCTAGGGATGATTTAGAACATGTTAAGAAATGTAAGCTGGCCACTTGGTATCCTAACTTTAAGATGGATCACAAGATACTCTATATCTTAAAGAACTAACCTTCTTTCCTGTCAGGTGAGCTTTTACACAACTCCAACTGATGCCTACGGAATTTCTGAAGGGGAGATTCTGTAACCGTCCCGTAATGAACGCTTGTGCGTATGTGGAACAGGCCAAGATCACCACAGATTAAATTTATCCTCCCTTTTCAGAACTTTTTGGGAGGACATTTGGAGGACTTTAAAATCAGGTGGTTGCTGGCAGATACAAACAACTTTGTAAGCTACAGGGTAGCTTTGTTTGCCCTAGCAGCATCAAAGTTAAGAAGAGCCTTTTTGGCGGGTGTCGACCTTGATCCTGAGCAAGGTTGATAACATCACAAAAGGTATATCATATTAATTCAAGACATGAGCATCCATTTGTTGCTTTACTTAGTTTTAATGTTTTAATTGTTTTAACTGTTTTAATGTTTTGTATTATCTTGTAATGGCCATTGGCTAAAAACAATAAATTGAATTGAATTGAGAAAATGGAATGCAAGAATACACTTAAATCTATATATGTTTGGACATGAAGAGTTCACATAATACATTAGGAATACTAATTGTATAATTATTTTGAGTCAATTAAGAATAAATGATAGCCCTGATCCAGAGAGCCTCCTGTACCGCAATGGGATGTGTAAATGCTGTAGTGCACGCAGATCTGCTGAGCAGATGATCGGTGCTGCCAATTAAAATCAGCATTCCTTTAAACCCGCTTGTAGCATGAATGTAAAAACTGCATTAGCTAGCACAGCCTTCCCCAACCTGGTGCCCTCCAGATGTGTTGGATCGCAACTCCCAGCCATGTGGGCCGCGAATGATAGGAGTTGCAGATCAACACATCTGGAGGGCACCAGGTTGGGGAAGGAGAGGCTAGCATGTGAATTTGATTTTTCTTCTGAATTCTCTCTCCTGTGCCAATAGCATTTACAAATGCCACAAAATACACACAGAGATGGTTCAAAAGAGCTTTATAGGGCTATGTAGGAAAACACTCAACACTGACTGTACCAATTACCTGTTAGAAGGAAAAGATTCATCAAGGGGGTGAGTGAGTGCCCCACAGGTACTAGATAGATCCTCCCTATGCAGCCCCCTTATGACACACAGGTTCCAATCTGGAGGACAATCTGCATGTGATCGCCAGTTTCCATATGAGGATCACCTTTGCTGACTCAAGGGACAATGTTCTCTTGCATAAATTAACATCTTCAGTTTATCTATTTAAAACAGTTTATGGCAAGTATAAAATACAGGAACATGCATCAAGAAACCAGGACTGGTTGCAGCTCCCATACACTCTTGTGGCACACATTTCCCTCAGTGAAATGGTCCTACATCTGGGGTGAAATATGTAGGAAGCTTTCTTTTATACTGAGCCAGACAGGGCCAGCCCTATCATTAGTCAAAGTGAGGTGTCTGCCTCAGGTGCCAAATGCTGAGAGGTGGCAGCAAGGTGTTGTGGGAGAGAGGTGAGTGCCCCCCTAAGCTAGTCTACACCCCCTAAGCTAGTCTTCTGCCTTCAGGTGTAGTGTCCCATTGTCAGTGTTGAAGGAAAATGTTCAGTCTTGAAGAAAGGGTTGTGCACACGGAATGGGAGGGGGCTACATCTTGTTCTTCACCCCAGGCAGCAAAATGTATTGGGCTGGTCCTGGAACCAGATCAGTGGTCCAAACATTCAGCTTAGTATGGTCTGCAGTTACTGACCGTGGCTCTCCAGGGTTTCAAAGAGGGATCTTTCCTAGCCATACTTGGAGATGTCAGGGATTGAACCTGTGTCCTTTTTGCATGCAAAGTTTATGCTCCACCATATTGAGCTATGGCCCTTCTCCTGTACCTGTGCTATACTGCAATTATGATATTACTTAAACCAGCATGGAAAGATCTATAACTGAAAAGATTAATTAGGAGCGCAACAAAAGGCCTTGAGAAACTACAGCATTGCATTTGAGCAGCTTCAAACTATTTCTGTTTGTGGGGTGGGCATAAAGAGGCGAATAAAACATCTGAGAAAGTGCCTTTGGTGATGCAAATTGTAGTGCAGATAGAAACCGATGTGAAATGCACCCAGAAAAAAAGGCATTCAAAATATTCAGTGCATTTTACCCCTATTTTTTCCATGAGGAGGAGACTATGGCAGGCAGAGAAATGATGTACAGGAAAAATTATTCTTTGCATAATGCAAGTAACATTTAGTCACTTCCTAGTCATGGTTTTTAGTCAGTCAGTCATCTGTCCTAACCATCTGTTCAAAACTACAATTTTCCCTCCCCTTCAGTCTAGTTGAACTATATCAACAGAAACTGTTTCTTCAAGCAAAGTAAATGTACCAGTATGTATATGGTAATGAAATACTGACTCTCTGTGTTCCTGGAGAGTAAGATTTCCTATTTTAAAAAAAAACAGTAACACTTGAATATGCCAGAGCAAGTTTTTACAAAGGAGATATGAGGATATGAATGATCAACATGATATAAAAGAAAACGTAACTATATTTGGTTTAATCCAGAGGAAGTAAGTTACACTTGAGTACCATTGAAATGAATGGGATTTAAGTTAGTGCATCTATTTATAAAGGGCAGCATCCAATGGGGCGTTGTGGACCTCCTGATTGTGTTGCACCAGTGGGAACCACACTTTACGTAACGGGGAGTTAGCGCTTTGTAAAGGAACCCTAGAAGTGAGTGGAAACGTTAATTTCCAGGTCAGGCCAGGTCAGTGGGGCTCCGTTCTGTGAGCTCTGCTGACCAGCCCCATTCTGGAAATGAACATTTCCCCCCATTTCGAGTTGCTTTAACCACTGCTAGCTCCCGGTTGCGTTCATAGTGAGTCCCACCAGCGGGTGAACAGCATAGGAAACTGCCCATAATGCAGTAACCACCTTTCTGTCTAGAAGTTGCCCAACTTGACCCAAGTAACTTTCCCTACTGATTTCAAGGAGGCTATGCACATTCTCCCCCACATATTCCGTGAACGAGTCATGGGAGTGAGATCGCACCCACTGGCCATCCCCCTGCCACTGTGTCTGCAGGTTCGGTGTCACTGTGAAAGGGGCCCTATGCAACAAAGAAATTGCCTGTGCATTAGGCTCCTCCATGTGATTAGGAATCCAGGCCAATCAGGGTTCCGAATCACCTACATGCGTACAGCTCTGTGTGCGTAGGACCCCTTGCGCACTAACGTTGAACATATGCCTGTAGTTAGTGGGAGTATTCCCACTCCCCTCTACATTTTCACTGAATGTAGCGGTGAGGTGTTGTGTGCACCAGTCTTAAGAGATACTCGTTTTTTTCTAGATTCACGCCAGTGATTTCAGATTTTTAACAAACCTCTATCTAGAGACCCATTACATAATTAGGCTATTTAAGTAAAGGTAAACATGTTCACACCGGTAAGTAAGTCATACTGAGTTTGATAAAGCATTTCCTCTAATAAATAAAGGATCAAGGTGGTAGTACCTTTAAATACAGGCTTATTGGGAACAATGGGGGATGCTCATATGATCCTCCCTTCGTCACTCAGGTTTTGCAAAACTTCATTCTGACATATTACTGGTTATTAAAATTTTATTTTTCTGATTTTAAAATACATATGATTCAGAAAAAAAGATGCACCAACTTCCTCTCTACCCTAAGCGTAAAGCCTGAGCACGATTTTCTTTGTCCCTTGGCCCCTCTTGCTAGGACTTTTTAAATGCGCATGACTATGAGGAAAGAAGCTGAGCAGATGTTATATATCTTGACAGAGCCAGGAAGTACTACTATGTGGGATTTCCAAGAATTCCTTCCTTCTACATATCCATAACGAAATAGCAGGAGAAAGACTGTGTACTTCCTCACTTTTGGAGGTAATTATCGCTGGGTGCCAACAAAATAGTGTTCCCTTCCTCCATTTTGTTTCCTGAGGAGATCTTCAAGCATGCCCTGAGTCCATTAGAACTTGTGCTCCCATTTCCTGCAGATTCACCTGACTCTGCATCTGAAACTGAGTGCTGGATGGTAGCCAATTTACCATTGCTTTCTCTTAGTTGAGGAAGTTCAAACGGTTTGCTCTTTGACAAAGGGATGCTCTGAGAGCAAGTTAGGAACATATGCAACTGGACATTTTGAATTCCTATCATCTGAGGTAGCCATTAAATAAGTTCCTTCTTAGATTTTTTTGTATGTGCAGTGGGCACAGACAACTGAAAATACCTAGGAAGTTTGTCTGGAGCTAACAAATACAGTATGTGTGTGAAAAAGTATAAGCCTACTTCTCTCTCCAATGAAATAAATACTTACATTTTGTTTGTGAATTTGAAAAGTAATGTAAAAAAATTACAGGAGCAAAACAAACAGATGCCGCAACAACATCAAGTGTAACAATTCTTGGAACTATTCTACATTGTGGTTTCATGCCATTGCAGCAAGCCAGATATCAAATCTACAGGACTGTGTGGTATATGTGCATGTCTAACGTGGAGTTAATCTTATCCTGTCTGGACATCCATCAAGAAGGTGTGGAGGGGGAGACCGGAGCTACACATACAAAGGGCAGTATCCAATGCTGCCTGTCCATGAGTGGGGCCCGCCGCTGCTTCTGTACCATGAGTGGTCAGCCCTGCCAGTTCTGTTGAGCAAGTGGTGCTTACTGCTTGCACAACAGAGATTTAGCATTTCAGGGGCAAGCCCTGAAATGATTGGAAATGCTCATTTCTGGAATGGGCCAAATTGGCAGAACTCCCTTATGCAAGCTTCACCGACCTGCCCTGTTCCAGAAATGTATTTATTTATTTATTTATTATATCTATACCCTGCCTTTTTTCCTGCAAGGAACCCAAGGCAGCTTACATAATAATCCTCCTCCTCCTCCTCCTCCTCCTCCTCCTCCTCCTCCTCTCCATTTTATCCTCACAACAACCCTGTGAGGTAGGTTAGGCTGAGAGTCAGTGACTGGCCCAAAGTCACCCAGTGAGTTTCATGGCTGAGCAGGGACTAGAATGAATGTTTTGGCTTATTTCAGGTGGCCCCCAGAAGCGCTAAATCTCTCTCACGCAAGCGGTGGTGGGTGCCACTTCTGCAAGGGAATCAGTGGCGGTGGCTGTTTACAGGTGGTCACCATTGAATACTGCCCATTCCTTGCCACCAATGCCATTGTCCCTACCAGTTGTAGCCTTCATGCATTGAGTGGTAAGTCTGAAGGGGGAATCTTTGTATGTTCGGCTGACCGCACTTAGAAACCTCCATATGATTGGGAACCCCAATCACATGGAGGATTCTAAGCACGTTCAGCTGAAAGCTCAAAGATCAGACCTTCTGCTCAATGTGTGATCTGAGGTTGCAGCTGGCGGGTACAAGGATGTGGGGCCTTGTACCTGCATGTGTAGCCCTACTAGCCCCTTCATGCATTCTGAGAACAGGGTTATAGTATCCTGACCACAGTGGTCAATCTAATATTGCAATCACAAGTGTTCCTACAGTGAAACTCATAAAGGATGTACATCCAACAGAGGAAGTGTCTCAAGGAATATGGACTAAGGCTGAGTGAAAATGGCCTTCGAAAATTCTCCACCCTGTTTGTGAGTGGAAACGTAGGAACGTAGGGAGCTGCCGTAGACTGAGTCAGACCATTGGTCCATCTGGCCCAGTACTGTCGGCACCGACTGGCAGCGGCTCTCCAGGGTTTCAGGCAGGAGTTTCTGCAGCCCTACCTGAAGATGCCAGGGACTGAACCTGGGGCCTTCTGTCTACAAAACATGTCCTCTACCACTGAGCTATGGCCCCTCCTCCCCTCTACATTTGGTTGCTGAATATTCTCCAGGTGGGGGCATGGAATTTTCAACTGTTTGTGGGGTGGGGGCACATAAAAGAAAATTAAAAATTGTTCCTCTGATATGTTCCAGCTTAGTTAATACTGATAGAAACTATATTTTAGTTTATACTGGTAGATGAGAGAGGAGGACTAGAAGGTGTAGGGGTCAAGCCCATTGCTTTCTCCATAAATATTTCAAGAATATCATCACACAGTATTGAACCTGGCTCCGCAGGTATGCCAGAAATTCTTCAACCCCATTTATGGACAGTGAAATAGGGGGTGGGGGCATTTCACCAAATAGTTTCCTGGGAGCTAAGGCCAAGATTCTCCAACAGTTGGAGAGGGGGCTTGGAAAAGAAAATCCTGAGAACATTTCTCAGAAGATTATTTTCTGAGACTTTCCAGCCCCAGTTCTAAAACAGACCTGAGTCACATGAAACATGGCTTGTTATCCATGTAGCTTCTTCGTAATTGTCATCAAACGCAGTACATACTATCTCATGTTTAGGATATGGCAAATTTTATATAAAAGGATCTCTTGGCTGGTAGTCCTGGAAGAGTTCAGAAAGTATTAGTGACAGCCGCCTTTTCACAAAGTGCCCTGTAGACGGACTACAAAGTGCCCTGTAAACTCCTATACACTTTCTTCCTGTGGACAAACCCTTAAATCAAAAGCAAGAGAGATGAAATGGGGATTGATGAGTGACTTTAAAAAAAAACAACCTGATGGAAAGGAGGTACTGTTGATGAAGGCCACGATACTGAATGGATGAGAGTGTCGGGGAGGGGGGGGGGGATGACAAATTTGCTATTGGCTCATGTTAATGGGTGTATCACATGTAGAGCAAGAGAAGCAGTTTTTCCGCTCTATTTGATGCTGGTTAGACTTCATTTGGAGTGCTGCATTCAGTTTAGGGCACCACGCTCTTCTGCAGATATAGACAAATTAGAGGCAATTAAAAGGACATCATCAGAAGTGATAAAAGATATTGAAAATAAGACCCATGAGGAAAGATTAAGAGAAGTGGACATGCTCAATCTAGAGAAAAGAAGGCAAAGGGGAGACATTATAACTTTCCACAACTACATAAAGGGCCATTGGCAAGGCAGTGGGGAACGATTATTCTTATTAGCCAAAAGGGACAAAACATGAAGTAAAGTAATTGGCTGAAGCTGCAACACAGATAATATATTTCTCTAAATATTAGAGAAGGCTTTATATCCTGAAGAGCAATTAGACTATGGAGGAAACTGGGGAAGTTCAAGGCTAAAGTTAATAAATAAATAAATAGTAACCTATTAGAATTTAGGATAATTAAATCAATTCTTGCATAATGCATGAGAGATCAGAGAAGGGAGACCTAAACAAATGATTTGCTATGGATCTCTTGACTATGTATGACAGAGACGGTCTAAAGCAGGGCTCTCCAACCTTCGGTCCCCAGATGTTGCTGGACTACAGCTCCCAGAATCCCTTGCCATTAGCCATGCTGGCTGGGTATGCTGGGAGCTGTAGGCCAGCAACATCTGGGGACCCACGGTTGGAGAGCCCTGGTCTAAAAGGATACAGACCACTGAAAAGGTTGTTCCACACTGCTTTATTCTGGACTGAACATTTCCTATTGGAAATTTCTCTCCTCATAGGGCCTTGTTTCCAATCCCTTTATCATCCTTGTTGCCCTCCTCTGAACCCTCTCCAGTAGACAAACTGGAGAGGGTTCAGAGGAGGGCAACAAGGATGATAAAGGGACTGGAAACAAGACCCTATGAGGAGAGACGGAAAGAACTGGGCATGTTTAGCCTTCAGAAGAGGAGACTGAGGGGAGATATGATCGCACTCTTCCAGTACTTATTTATTTATTTATTATATTTATACCCCACCTTTTTTCCTGCAAGGAACCCATACTTGAAGGGTTGTCACACAGAGGAGGGCCAGGATCTCTTCTCGATCATCGCAGTTTGCAGGACACGGAATAATGGGCTCAAGTTACAGGAACCTAGATTCCACCTAAACATCAGGAAAAATTTCCTGACTGTCAGAGCAATAAGACATTAAAGACAATGGAATCAACTACCTAGGGAGGTGGTGGGCTCTCCCAATCTGGAGGCATTCAAGGTGCAGCTGGACAGCCATCTGTCAGGGATGCTTTGACCTGGATTCCTGCATTGAGCAGGGGGTTGGACTCGATGGCCTTGTAGGCCCCTTCCAACTCTACTTTTCTATGATTCTATTCTATGATTCTATATTGGATCACAAGGAAGATGTACAAAGGTGTTTTATGAGCTTATTAAAACCTTATGGGGGGGGGAAGTGTATTTATAATTTTAAGGTTCTAAATAAAGGGATCTAATTCACAACAACCTGAATTTAAGTTGAGTAAGGGTAGTTTCAGAAAACCATTTGCAGTGTGGAAGCTCTAACACAATGTGGAAAGCCAGTCATTTGCAGACTTGAGCATTACAGCAAGGCAACTGTGTACATACTCCCTCAAAGGCTCAAAAATCTGGGGAAGGTTACAGGTAACCATCTCTCTAGGTAGTGTTCTCCAACCTTGGGTGCCCAGATGTTTTTGGCCTACAACTCCCAGCATGCCGCACAGGAAGTGCTTGCAGATGGGGCTTTTAGGGTACAATCCTATGCATGCTTAGACAGAAACAAGTCCTACAATTCCAATGCTGGCTGGGGAATGCTGGGAATTGTAGGACTTGTTTCCATCTAAACATGCATAGGATTGCATCCTTAATTACTGGAACTTTATGGCGGTGGTGGTGTATGTGTCCTGATGACATTGCCTTATACTCATAACCCTCCCAAATTTTCCCACCATTTTGTCCATCTTTTTTCCTACCACAGCAAATTTGTTAAGGAAAAAAAGTTGGAATAGCATCTGTATAATGCCTTCTGATTGATAGCACTTAGGAGCCTTCCATCTGGAAGTACCTCGGATGAGTTTTTAAACAGTAATCACGCCACAAATTGCCATTTCAATCTACTTATCAGGATTAAGTACTTGTTGTTGTTGTTGTGATATGTATCACTTTACCAGCTGCAGCACATTGTTTACACATGGAAGGGACAGAATGGCTGTAAACAGGTTTTGTTATGTCTTACTAGAATCCTTGATTCTGGACTGTGAGAACAACATGAGCTGGTCACATGGTTTGTATGTTCTGATGACGTGCTAACTTGTTTTCTGTCTGAAGCCATCTTAGAGAGAAGCTGGACTGTTTTCTCTCTTCTTCTGGTTCTTCTTGCTAAGACTTTGTTCCTGCAACAATGTAACGTCTTTGCTGAGGTGGAGTTAAGCTCAACTTACTCTACTGGATGTAATGCTAGCTATGCATTTATACTCTGCACATGGACTGTAACTAGGAAATGTATACAGTAATACCTTGGATTACAAGTAACTTGGTTTGAGAGTGTTTTGCAAGACAAGCAAAATTTTTAATATTTATTTAATTTTTTTTTACTTGATATACAAGTGTCGTCTTGCAATACAAGTACTGTAGTATGGCTTAAATTAAAAATCTCTGTACAAATTTTTTTGGGGGGTTTCGTTTTGATATAAGAGTGTTTTGGATTACAAGCACGTTTCCGGAACGAATTATGCTCTCAATCCAAGGCATGACTGTACTCTGTAGAACTTTACTTGCTAAGTGAATAAACAGGTAGAATTAGACCTGTGGTGTTCCAGAGTGTTTCCTGACTCCATGGATTAATCTGCAACGGGGAAGCTGGAAGTAAGTCTGATTACAGGTCAGACTGGGCTGGCCAAAACTGGCACCGACACAACACGCTGCACGCTGCATAGGGAGATGAGATCTGGAAGATCTGTGTGTGGAATTTCAGGCGTCTGTTAGCACACAGATAGGATTATAAATCTCCCAACTCTGCTCACACGCCAACAGGGTTATGGGCCCAGGCCGAAGGTCGGTACCAGACCAGAACCAGGCCCAGTTCGAACCG
Organism: Shinisaurus crocodilurus; assembly: GCA_021292165.1. Lineage (NCBI taxonomy): Eukaryota > Metazoa > Chordata > Lepidosauria > Squamata > Shinisauridae > Shinisaurus > Shinisaurus crocodilurus. Next base: position 183,795,706 of record CM037878.1, read on the forward strand.
GACCCAGTTTGGAACCAGGCTGAAGGTCAGCACCAGCTCCAGCACCAGGACCTGTTTTCTAACACAGCTTTAGGCAACAGCTTTGACTCTGGTGAATGCAGTGATTAATGGCAGAGGAGGAAGACATCAAAGAAGAACAATCTCCTGGTCCTTCAACCGGTAAGGGGGAAGAAAGGAGGGGGAGAAATCTGTTAGCTGACACAGACAGCTTACAGGGAAGTTCTCAGGCCGAGAGCTTGGAGGGAGAGAGCGAAGCTGAAATTTCTGGGGAGGAGGAGGATAATCCCCCGGTCACAGAAATGGCGTCTGTACAATCCCTGAATCCACAAATTGTGGAGAGACTGACTGGATCGAACTATGTGCTGTGGAGTTTTCAGATGCAGCATTATTTAACCCATGCGGGACTCTGGTCTGTAGTAACACAGGATCCAGTAGCATGGGTGACCAAGCTTAATCTTTGTGGAATTTACAAAATGCAGCTTTTTCTGCTTCAAGCTGGAGAAATTGCTTGTGGAGATAGCAGAATGGAAAAGCGCCAAGGAAAGAAAAACAACTCTGGCCGTAAGTTTGCAGAAAGCCAGGCTGATGTGGCAAACAGCCAAGCTGCAAACAACAAGCAGGGAGTTACCCAAGCCGCTGCTTTAAAAGTGAAAAAATGCTTCACTTGCGGATCTACAACTCATCTGAGACGTGATTGTAGAATGAAAAAGAAAAAGACAAAGAACAAACAGGAAACAACAAGCACACCTGAGAAGGCAGTTAAAATGGGCAAAAGTTTGATTGCAAGGGTGGGGGTTTCTAATGTTCTTTGGGTCTTAGACTCTGGAGCTTCTTGTCGCATGACTAACTCCAGGAATGTATTTCAGTCTCTGGAAGAAGGTGGATGTCCAGGTCAGCATGTGGAATTAGCTGACGGGAAACGTATAAATGTTTCAGCAGCAGGAACAATTGAATTTACTACTTTGGGTCAACAAAGAGCATTGCTTGTTCCGGAACTGGACACAAATCTGATAAGTATTGCCCAATTAGCTCAAAATGGCTATGAAATGTGTTTTTCAGACAGCACATGTGTGATTTCACGTGAAGGGACAGTCTGTGCAAAAGGTGATTTGCAGAATTCTCTGTATGTTATAAATCCATTTGTAACACATGATGAGAGTGTGAAGTATGCAAATTGTAAACCTCATGATGATTGTGTACATTTATTCCATAAACGTTTTGCACATGCTAATTACAGAAGCATCGAGAAGATGCCGGGTCTGTGTGAGGGCATGAAAATGAAACCTTGTTCTAATTATGTGGAATGTGAAGTATGCAGTCAGGCAAAGTCACACAGGACTAACATTCAGAAACACAGTGATAGAGTGAGCACAAGAATATTTGAGCTGGTACACTCTGATGTTGCTGGGCCATTTGAGAAAAGCTATGGGGGAAATAGGTACTATTTGACTATTATGATTTTAGTAGATTTGGATTTGTTTATCTTCTGCAAAATAAGTCTCAGGTTCGAGAGAGATTTGAATCGTTTGTGAAATGGGCTGGTAACAGATTCAAACAATACCCCATAGCTGAATTGCTCACAGATGGTGGGGGAGAGTACATGAGTACAAAATTTAAGAAATTCTTGGAAAGTGAGGGCATTGGGCACAAAATCACAGCCCCAAACTCACCGTTTCAGAATGGCGTAGCTGAAAGATGCAACAGAACACTCCAAGAAATGATGAGGGCTGAATTAGCTGACTCAAAGTTGGGAAACCATTTCTGGGGGGATGCACTTTCAAATGCTAACTATTTGCTGAACAGATTACCTAACACCACAACTGGGAAAACTCCATATGAAATGTTTCATGGGAGGAAGCCAAAGATAGCACACGTGCGAATTTTTGGGTGCAAATGTTTTGTTCAAATACAGGCTAAAAGCTTTGAATGTTTTCTGCTGGGGTATGATGGACAAACAAAAGGATACAGGCTGTGGTCACCACAACACAGAAAGGTAATTTTAAGCAGAGATGTGATTTTCCATGAGCAAACACATGAAAAGAAACAGCTGGTGGAATTGCCAATGCATTCAATGGCTGAGACACAGCTGGATGTTTCTGAAACAGAACAGACCACGGGGCAGATATCTGGGGAACAGGAGGGAGGTGAACAATCTCTAAGGCGTTCAACCCGAGAACGTAAAGCACCTGTTAGATATCAGGATGAATTCCAAAGTGGGAAAACTGCTGTACATAAAGCTTTCAAAATAGCTTTAGAACCTCAAAGTTTTGAGGAAATCCAGGGCATGGAACCAGCAGTGAGAAATGATTGGTTTGAAGCCATGCAGGATGAAATCAATGCCATGCATGTTAACAAAACATGGAGTCTGGTATCTTTACCTGTGGGGCGAAAAGCCATCACCTGTAAATGGATGTACAAGGTGAAGACAAATCACCAGGGGCAGGTGGAAAGGTACAGGGCAAGACTCGTGGCAAGAGGGTTTGCACAAAAGCACGGAATAGATTTTGATTCCGTGTTTGCACCAACAACAAGGTATGCAACGGTAAGATTGTTGTTGAAATTGGCAGCACAAAGAAAAATGATGGCATTTCATTTTGATGTAAAAACTGCTTTCCTATATGGTGATTTACAAGAGGAAATCTACATGGTGCAACCAAAAGGTTTTGTAGAAAATCCCGGTCTTGTATGTCGTTTACACAAATCCATATATGGATTGAAACAAGCAGCAAGGTGCTGGAACCAAAAACTAGACAGAGTTTTGATTAGTTTGGGATTCAAACAAAGCAAGGCTGATCACTGTCTGTACACATGTCACACAGAAATGGGACATTGGGTGTATTTGTTAGTCTTTGTTGATGATATATTGCTGATAACAGAATCAGTAAGTCAAAAAGACAAAATTGCAAAAGAATTGCAAGCACATTTTGAACTGAAAGATCTAGGTTTGGTAAAACACTATCTTGGAATGCAATTATCCCAGGATGAGGAAGGTTCTTTCTTGGTTGAACAAAGTGGGAAAATTCAGAAATTGCTAGAGATTCATGGATTGGAGAATTGTAACCCAGTTACCACTCCAATGACTCTTGAATATCAAAAACACACAGATAACACTGAATTTGAGGATATTGGAAAATATCAAAGTGTTATTGGAAGCCTGCTATATTTGGCAAATGTGAGTAGGCCAGACATCAGCAATGCTGTGAACATACTTAGCAGGAAAACCCAAAATCCTTCTATGTATGATTGGCTAGCTGTGAAACGTGTGTTAAGATATTTAAAAGGTTCCATGAATTGCAAACTGAAATTGTCATCACACACAGAGGGAGGTTTTTGTGTGTACACCAGGGGTCTGCAACCCGCGGCTCCGGAGCCGCATGCGGCTCTTTCAAACCTTTGCCGCGGCTCCGCTCCGGTCTGAGACTCCGCTGGCCGCCTGGCCTGGGCGCCTGTCACTTACCGTATTTTTCGCACCATAAGACGCACTTTTCTCCCCCCAAAAAGGAGGGGGAAATGTCTGTGCGTCTTATTGAGTGAATGCTGGGGAAAAAAACCAAATATTTTTCCCCCTACCTTCCTCTGCGTGCCTCCAACTGGTCCAGTGGAAGACAGGAGGAGGGCTCCTACAGGGAAAAAAACTTGGCAGCGGCAGCGGCACCCCCCCCCCGGAAGCAGGGACTCGAGTGGGCGGTGGAAGAGAGGAGGGCTCCTGCATGCTCCCAAAAACTTTGGCGCGGCGGCAGCACCCCCCTCCCCGGACAGCAGGGACGCGAGCGGGTGAGCGGCAGAAGAGAGGAGGGCTCCTGCACGCTCGCAAAAATGTTGGCGTGGCGGCGGCACCCCCCCCCCCGGCAGCAGGGACACGAGCAGGCAGCGGAAGAGAGGAGAGCAGGACAAGGCTGCCTGCTCCGCAAAAAACTTTGCCGCCGCCTCACATATGGCCTGATTCTGTTGGCGGGGGCAGCCCGATTTCGCTCTTCTGAGCGGCGCGGAGCGTTCTCCGCGCCACTCTAGCTGTCGCCGCCGCCGCCACTGGAGTCAATGCCGGAGCCGCTGAAGCTGCCGCCGCGTCGTCACATCCAGCTGCTTCGGCGCGCTGGACCCCCGCGCTATGATTTTGGCGGGGGAACTTTGGCGCGGCGGCAGCACCCCCCCCCCGGGCAGCAGGGACGCGAGCGGGTGAGCGGCAGAAGAGAGGAGGGCTCCTGCACGCGCCAAAGTCCCCCCCCCGCCAAAAACATAGCGCGGGGTCCAGCGTGTCGAGGGACCAGCGCGGCCGGCTCGCCGCGGAGAGCACAAGCAGGCGAGGAGGCAGGTAGGCCTTTGGCTATCCGGGCATGCTGGGAGTTGTAGTTGTGCAACAGCTAAAGAGCCCCAGGGTAGGGGGAAGTGCTCTGTTTCCCAATCAGGGTGCCTCCAGCTGTTGCAGCTGCCCCTTTTGCCCCACATTAAAGACAGGCCTGAGTAGCACCCTCATCATCCACCAGCAACACCCTCCCCCCAGCAGTAGCACCCCCATCATCCACCAGCAAATCCTGCTGATGGATGATGAGGGGTGCTATTACCACATGGAGGGTGTTTCTGGTGGATGATGAGGGTGCTACTGCTGGATGGTGCTGATGACGGGATGCTACTGCTTGGGGGGGGGATGTTGCTGGTGGCATCCCATCATCCACCAGCAACACCCCCATCATCCGTCAGCTGATAATTTCCCCTACCTATGCACCCAACATAATCCACCAGCTCTCGCTGGTGGATTATGTTGGGTGCATAGGTAGGGGAATTATTACATTTTATATGTGGGGCACAATGTCACAATGGTTTTGCGGCTCCCAGGTTTTTTTTTCTTCAGAAACGGGTCCAAGTGGCTCTTTTTGTCTTAAAGGTTGCAGACCCCTGGTGTACACTGATGCTGATTGGGGAGCTGCAACAGATAGAAAGTCCACAAGTGGAACTGTGATCATGTATAGTGAAAGTCTAATTGACTGGTATACACGAAAACAATCTTGTGTGGCTGTATCTAGTGCAGAATCTGAATTCATCAGTTTATCTCAAGCATGCAATGAGATTGAATGGTTCAAACAATTGTTTACTGATCTTCAATTACCAGTAGACAAGGCTGTTACAATTTTTGAAGACAACCAAGCTTGCATAAGCATGGTACAAACTGAAAAATGTAGGCCAAGAACCAAGCACATTGATGTTCGTTACTCTCATGTAAAGGACTGTGTGCAGAAAGGGTGGGTAACACTCAAATACTGTGCAACAGGGAACATGGTGGCAGATCTTTTCACAAAACCATTGCCTGTAGTAAGACACAGGAAGCTAATGACGGCGCTAGGCCTCATTGAGCAAATGTGAAACAAGATGTAATCAGCTTGTGGGGGGATGTTGTGATATGTATCACTTTACCAGCTGGCAGCTGCAGCACATTGTTTACACATGGAAGGGACAGAATGGCTGTAAACAGGTTTTGTTATGTCTTACTAGAATCCTTGATTCTGGACTGTGAGAACAACATGATCTGCTCACATGGTTTGTATGTTCTGATGACGTGCTAACTTGTTTTCTGTCTGAAGCCATCTTAGAGAGAAGCTGGACTGCTTTCTCTCTTCTTCTGGTTCTTCTTGCTAAGACTTTGTTCCTGCAACAATGTAACGTCTTTGCTGAGGTGGAGTTAAGCTCAACTTACTCCACTGGATGTAATGCTTGCTATGCATTTATACTCTGCACATAGACTGTAACTAGGAAATGTATACTCTGTAGAACTTTACTTGCTAAGTGAATAAACAGGTAGAATTAGACCTGTGGTGTTCCAGAGTGTTTCCTGACTTCATGGATTAATCTGCAACGGGGAAGCTGGAAGTAAGTCTGATTACAGGTCAGACTGGGCTGGCCAAAACTGGCACCGACACAACACGCTGCACGCTGCGTAGGGAGATGAGATCTGGAAGATCTGTGTGTGGAATTTCAGGCGTCTGTTAGCACACAGATAGGATTATAAATCTCCCAACTCTGCTCACACGCCAACAGTTGTATGCAAATGTGTTTAAAATATGCCCTATTTCCTTTTGTTTAATGGTGCGATCCTATTCTGCTTTACTCAGAAGCAAGTCCCATTTAGTTCAAGGGGGGCTGCTCCCAGGTAAGTGGGGACAGGATTGCAGCCTAATGGGGCAGTCCTATACAGTAGTACCTTGGATTGCAAGCATAATTTGTTCCGGAACCGTGCTTGTAATCCAAAACACTCTTATATCAAAGTGAGTCGCTGGCGGGCGTGAACGGGGCCGATTTCAGCCCACTACGCCCGCTCGAGGCGAGCAGGTTACATCCCTACAGTGTATTGCAAGACGTCGCTTGTTTATCAAGTCAAAATTCATAATTTTCTTTTGGTTGTCTTGCAAAATGCTGTCAGACCAAGTTACTTGCAATCCAAGGTATCACTGTACATGTCCTCAGAAGTAAGTGGCACTGAGTTCAATGAGACTTATTTCCAGTTTAAACCAGTCTGGTGTAGTGAATAGAAGCCCCTTTAAGGCATTATATAAATGTGGCAACTGAAGGGAGCAGGATCGTGTGTACTTGACCTCTGTGAATTGATAATAAGAGCTGCCATATTATTTATTTGGAATATTTCTAGATTGCTCTTCTGCTCAGTAAGTGCTTGAGGCCATGCAATAAAACAACTTTCGCCCAGTCTCCAATTTACCATTTCTGGGCAAGGTGATCGAGCAGGCTGGTGGGTGCTCAGTTGAAGGCACACTTGGATGAAGCCGATTATTTAGATCCGTGCCAGTCGGGCTTCAGGTCTGGACATGGGACGGAGACGGCCTTGGTCGCCTTGGTGGATGATATGAGGAGGGCTTTGGATAGGGGCGAATGCTCCTTTCTAGTCCTCCTCGATCTCTCGGCGGCTTTTGATACCGTTGACCACGGTATCCTCCTGGACCGCCTGGAGGGGTTGGGCTTGGGAGGCACTGTATTGCAGTGGTTCCGGTCCTTCCTCTCTGGAAGGTACCAGAGGGTAGTTCTCGGGGAGGAGGCTTCGGACCCTCGGCTGCTCACTTGTGGGGTGCCGCAGGGTTCCATCCTCTCCCCGATGTTATTCAACATCTACCTCAAGCCGCTGGGAGCTATCATCAGGAGGTTTGGGGTGCGGTGTCATCAGAATGCGGATGACACGCAGCTCTACCTCTGTTTCAAGTCCTCACCGAGGTTGGCCGTTGAGACCCTGTCCAAGTGCCTGGAGGCAGTGGCTGGCTGGATGGGAAGGAACATGCTGAAGCTGAACCCCGACAAGACCGAGGTACTGCTGGTGGGGGACAAGGGGAGGTTAGGGGATGTTGACCTGGTGCTGAATGGGGTACATCTACCCCTGAAGGACCAGGTCCGCAGCTTGGGGGTCATTCTAGACTCCCAGCTGTCCATGGAGGCTCAGGTGGCAGCTGTGAGCCGGGCGGCGCTGTATCAACTCCATCTGATACGGCAGCTGCGCCCCTACCTTCCTAATCACCTGCTCCCATCAGTGCTTCATGCCTTGGTCTCCTCTCGCCTAGACTACTGTAATGCGCTCTACGTGGGGTTACCCTTGAAGATGGTTCGGAAGCTGCAGCTGGTACAGAACGCGGCGGCTCGCCTGGTTAAAGGCAGCCGCCGGCGGGATCACATCACGCCAGTGATGAAGGATTTGCACTGGCTACCAGTTGCTTGCCGAGCCGAATTCAAGGTGTTGGTTTTGACCTTTAAAACCCTATACGGCTCTGGTCCAGTTTATCTCAAGGAGCGTCTCCAGCAACACCAAGTGGGCCGCTCAACAAGATCTGCCACGGATGGCCTTCTCCTTGTCCCTTCAGCCAGAGCAGCTAGACTGGTGGGGACGAGGAAGAGGGCCTTTTCTGTGGCGGCCCCCGTACTGTGGAACTCTCTCCCGAGTGACCTCCGCCATGCCCCCTCTCTGATGAGCTTCCGTCGCTCATTAAAAACCTGGTTGTTCAGGTGGGAATATGGGGTGGGTTAAGATTTTAAATTTTTTATATTGTTTTAATGTATTTTATTGTATTTATGTATTTTATTGTGTGTACATCGCCCAGGGTGGCCGGTTGCCGGCCAGATGGGCGATAAATAAATATTAATAATAAATAAATAAAATAATAAAAGAATAAAACAATAAAAAGAATAAAGCATATATGTACAAGAGTGCAGACTGTCATAGGGATTCTCTGAATGATTAGGAACCCTACTTTTTGAGAGGTCCCAATCATACTATGCATGCACAGTTGTACATATGGGGCTCTTTTCAGACCACAGGGAGGTTGTGTGTGCATGTTGTGCACATACAATCCTGTCGTCGTCCCCTGCCCCAGACATTCATAAATATCCCAAAGGGGGCAAGAATGTTGAACATGAGGTGAGGAGACCTGGATTCAAACCTCCACAGCTATGAAGCTTCCTGGTTAGTCACAGGCAAGTTACTATCTTTTAATCTTAACCCACCCCCTTCACACATACCCCATGTCACTTCTTCTTCAGATGCCATATGTGTGTGGATACTGGAAACCACACAGACAGTGCAGGGCTGGCCCTACCATTAGGCCGCATGAGGCAGCGGCTTTGTGTAGCAGATGCTGCGGGGGTGGGGAGTGGCAGGAAAGTGTTGGAGGATGTAGGATGTGTGTGCCACGCAACCTGCCCTAACCCCCTAAGCAAGCCTGCTGTGCTGTTGCCACTGCTGAAGTAAGGCTGGACTGCCAGTCTGGTCGGCTTTTGTACATGAAATGGGAGGAAGTGCCATCTTGTCCTTCAGCTCAGGCAGAAAAATGTTTGGGGCTGGCCCTGTGGGCAAGGCAACAGTCAGGTCACGCCCATGTGATGTTCACAAACATACGCCAGTCAAGTGGGATCACACCACAGGAATGCAGTTACACTGTCGATAGGAAAGGGACCTAACCTACTTCACAGAATGGTTGAGGATAAAATGGGACAACTATGTATAAACCTGTGTTCCTTGGAAGAATGGCAGGATACAAACGTGAGAGATAGATAGGTAGGCAGACAAATAATCATTCCAGCCTAAGAGTGGTGATAGAATCAAAATAGGAGGTAATTCTTCTCAGTTGAGGCTGACATAAATTATCTGTGTTTATTTTATTTTGCCTTTCAGAAGCGAGGTGGTTACCAGCTTGAGATGCATCCCTGACTTCCTATAGCAAATAACAGCTTCAGTTTAATTTGGAAATTGTCTGAGGATTGGCTCACATGTTTGACTAATAGCTAAGATATTCGGAAAATGAAAAGGGGGAACTATGAAGGTTTAAAAATGGACTGCAATACAAAACAAACAGAAAAGAGCTTCAGAGGCATTTTAAAATGTGGCTTTAATATATATGTGTAGCAGCTGGACTGACACAATGGACCCTAACGGCTCCTTCAGGTTTCTTTCATACTGTATTATTCCCTCTTCAGCGGCAGTACCAAAAACATTTTAAGGAAGGGAGGGGAAAGAAATCTCCTCATATTTCTTTCAAACAGCTGCACAAGGCAACAATGACACAGGCAATTTCATCATGCAAGAGTCCCAATGAAAATGTAAGTCATTTGATTGAAAGGACTTTGAAAAAGAGAGAAAAATAGCCACCACAATAGCATGGTGGTAATGGCCAACACAATCCAACTCTTCTTGGCCTGGCTAGGTGTATTGTACGTAGCCCACACAACTGCACTGTTCATAGAGCAAGCCGTTGAGCTGTCTGAATCCTTCACCACAAGAACAAACAATGATTTTGCAGCAAACATTTCTGATGTGGGTCGAGCAGTGGCTTGCAAGATTGGGATTTGAGATTGCTGCTAACTGTTAGACAACTGGTTTGCCACATGCCTGGCAAAGTATGTGGTTAAAAAGAAGAAGAAAGCAAGCAAGCACCCGACCATGTTCATAATGACTCAAAAACTGACACAAGGTCCAAAGACTATTTGGACAATGTGTTATAAAGCTTTTAAAAGATGCACCACTCACTGGTCAAAGAAATAAAGTAACCCTTGCTTTTTTGCTTCCCTATTTGCCAGTTCCAAAGGAAACTGCAGCTTGAGTCTTATGACACTCCACAGTTTTTTATCTGGCTAAAAATGAAGAAACGGGGCAAAATCCAGGTGAGGGGTTCATGTGTATGAATCATGATTTTTCCCTTTAAATTTTACAGTTTGAAATATAAGTGCAGAATGTGTGTGTGTGTGTGTGTGTGTGTGTAGGGGTCCTTTTATGTTTGTGATTTCTACATTAATTTAAAGGGAAACACATATATTTACTCACACATGCACTCTTTACAAGGGACGTGGTAGTGCACTTTTCTTTTGTACTCTGATAATTGTATCCACCAGGTACATAAATGTAGCATGCACGAGAAGCTGCCTTGAGAGCCATTTCACACTTCCCATGGTGGTACACATGTACATATGACAGGGGACTGTAGCTAAGTCCCACTTCCTGAGGAGAAAACATGAATGAGTTTTTCTCCCTTATACTTTACATCTTTAAATGAACATGTAAAACATCTTAGTAATGCCTCTACAAACATGTGCGAGGGAGGCAGGTGGCCATTGGTTTCAAAGTTGCTGCTATAGAAGCACATGTCCAAACCCCTGCTAGGGATGGTGCCAGCATGCCCACTAACCTTGCATAGCAGGAGTGCCATGTATTATAAATACTGAAGTCATGCCGTCAGAAAAGTCTATTATGAGACTGCAGTTATTGACCAATGTTAACATGTCCCTAGCCTTGTGCAGATGTTCTCCATTTGTGAAAGGAGGAATGTGACTGTGCTGCTACACCCTCCATGTGTTCAACTGACCATCGTGCCCGCATAGAGCTCTAGCTGAGCGCCCCGCTCCCTTCAGGTACCAACTGGCACTGCTGAGGCCATCAGAGGGAGAGGAAGCAGAAGAAGCAGCAGCCTTTCCATTGTGCTGCTCTTCCATGATCTGCTGAATTACTTCCTGCTGAACTTTCTAACTAAGAAGCTAGTGCCTGAGTTTTCTTTTCTCCTCTTCCCTCCCAGTCCCTTTCCTTTTGTGTTGTTCTTTTTACGTCATAAACCTGATCTTTACCAGAAACCTTTTCAGCAGAAAAGCAGGGTAAAATGATGATGTTGAAGATAATGATGATACCACCTCCATGCTGGTATTATTTAGGGCATGTGCATAGGCACTTACCATGCAAGTTGGAATCTCACCATTTGTACACCCCCTTTTTTATTTTTTTTGTCCTAGTGTACCACTCTTATGATTCCCATCTATGTACACAGGCCACTATACACACAGATTCCAACCAACATTGGTTGAGCAGATGAAAGGTGTAGGACCTGCTGCTGCAGACATAATCCCTCCTCCACACATACACTGACAGTCTACATAGGACTGTAGATATCATGCTTTGCGCGGCGTGGCATCCTTTTCTCAGCCACACATTTCTTAAGAACAGAAGGGTCACCTTGCTGGATCAGACCAAGCTTCACCTAGTCTGGCACTCTGTTTACAAGCATGGTTTGCTGTATGCTTTGGGTAAACTCACAAGCATTGAGTTCACTGCTTTTGGATAAACAAATCCATGGATTTAGAACAGGGGTTCTCAATCAGGGGGGCATTCCCCCCAGGGGGGGAATTTTAGGGTTTCGGGGGGGGGGAATTGAGCCCACAAACTGTTGGAATTCTGATCTTTCTTCAAATTACAATTCTACAGATTGTACAAAATCTACGGGACATCACACCTTACTGTATGGCACAGATTAAGTCAGACAATCTTGGAAAGGGGGGAATGACATTCTGACATATGGTGAAAAGGGTGCATGGGGCAAAAAAAAGTTGAGAACCACTGATTTAGAACATCTTAATCCTGCTCTTCCTCCAAGGAACAGGTCGTAATAATTACTCAGGTGTTTGCCATACTCAGACACAGTTTGAATTAAATAAGCCATTTCTTCATTAGCAGCAATAATGTGCACTTGATGCCAACATGTTACTTTCATCTAAGTGACACTGTCCATGAATTCTATATACTTAATTTGCTTTTAGTGATGCAAATAGTTAAAAATCAACAACCTGGCATATCTAGTGTGGAGTTACAGGAGTTGGAGGATAGCTAATGCTCATATGATGCTGCAGCCCAGTCCTATAGTTAAACAACAACAATAACATAATAATAATAATAATAATTAGTAGTAGTAGTAGTAGCAATAATAATAATAATAATAATAATAATAATAACAACAACAACAACAATAATAATAATAAATTTTATTTCTTACCCGCCTCTCCGTCTAGATCGAGGCGGGGAACAGCAAAAATATAAAATACATAAACTAAACAAAACACAATACATACTATTAAAACATCTTTAAAACATCATTAAAAACATCATTAAAACATCATTAAAACATCATTAAAACATCATTAAAACATCTTAAAATATCTTAAAATATCTTAAAGGCAACCTAAAATTCCGCCGGATAGGCCTGCCGGAAGAGATCAGTCTTTATGGCTTTTTTAAATTCCAAAAGACTGGTGAGCTGACGAATCTCCTTCGGCAGGCCATTCCATAATCTGGGAGCAGCAGCAGAAAAGGTCCTCTGGGTAGTACCTGTCAGCCTAGCTTTGGCTGACTGAAGTAAATTCTTCCCAGAGGATCTGAGTGGATTGCGGGGTGGATTGTATGGGAGAAGGCGATCCCATAGGTAGCCTGGACCCAAACCATGTAGGGCTTTAAAGGTAATAACCAACACTTTATACGTCGCCCAGAAACTGATTGGCAGCCAGTGGAGTGCTAGTAATAGTTACATCTGTGTCCCACATTTCCTCCAAGGAGCCAAAGGGGGCGTACGTACATGGTCCCCCTCCTCTCCATTTTATCTTCACAACAACCCTGTGAGGTAGGTTAGCCTGAGAGTCGGTGACTGGCCCAAAGTCACCCAGTGAGTTTCATGGCTGAGTGGGGACTAGAACCCGGGTCTCTCCAGTCCTTACCCAGCACCCTAACCACTACACCACACGGGCTCTCAACTGTGATGTTATCTCACATGGAACAGTGGCAAGAGCCATTTGATCGATGCTTGTTTCCCTAGCTCATCCTGCTAACTGATCTTCAAGGAAATGTGTGTTGGCCTCAATGAATTTGCTTCCTGCTGAGCATGCTCACATAGCCTCAGAAGTCAACTCTCAGGGTATAATCCTGCACACACTTACCTGGGAGTATGTCGCATTGAACTCAATGAGACTTACTTCTGAGTAGATATGTATTGCATTGCACTGTTGGCAGTGACTCTCATGATAGGAAGATATTAAGGATAAATAAACTTTCTATTTATCTGATTATATTTTAGTAATTTATTTATTTATTTATAATATATTCATAATATATTTATTATATTTATACCCTGCCTTTTTTTCCTGCAAGGAACCCAAGGAGGTTTACATAATCCTCCTCCTCCTCTCCTCCATTTTATCCTCACAACAACCCTTTGAGGTAGGTTAGGCTGAGAGTCAGTGACTGGACCAAAGTCACCCAGTGAGTTTCATGGCCGAGCGGGGACTAGAACCCGGATCTCCCGAGTCCCAGTCCAACACTCTCACCACTACGCCACACTGGCTCTAACAGTGTAATCCTATACATGGGGCAGTATCCAGCACTGCACATCCATGACTGGGGCCCACACTGCTTCCTTTCTGGAAGTGATCAGCCCCACCAATTCCATTGAGCAAGCGGCACCCACCACTTGAGCTACAGAGATCTAGCACTTCTGAGGGCAACCCCAATGAGTGGAAATGCTCATTTCTGGAACAGGACAGGTCAGGGGAGCTCGCATATTGGAGTGTCGCCAACCTGCCTTGTTCCAGGAATGAGCATTTCCACTTGTTTGGGGGCTTTCCCCCCCGAAATGCTAAATCTCCATCGCATAAGCGGTGGGTGCCGTTTGCACGACAGAATTGGCGGGGTTGGCCGCTCGTGAGCAGTCACCATTGGTTACTACCTTATGTACACTCAGAAGTAAGCCCCAGTGAGTTAAATGGGACTTACTCCCATGGAAGTGTGTATAAAACTGCAGCCTAAATCTGCAGGTGAATAAAAGCAATAGTTTGTGAAGGGAGAGGGGAACATATTTATTTATTTTATTTTATAGGTTTATAACCTGCCTTTCAATAACAAAAGTCCCAAGGGGAAGAACAGCAATTAAAAACAAAAAAAGCATCAAATCAATAAAGCCAATTAAAAACAAAATGTGTTTTATACAGCGGCCAGATTTTCTTCCTTTGGATGCAATCCTGCAAGTGGCCACGTAAGCTGCTATGCTTGCAGGAGCGCACTTCAGGGCAAGCCTGGCTTCCATAACTTCCCTACAAGCACCAGGGCCGGTGCTACCATTAGGCCAACTAGGCAGCTGCCTAGGGTGCAGGGCTAAAGGGGGCGCCAGAAATAGGGAGGGAGGGCTCAAGTGGGAAGGGGGGGCGCTAAATATCTGATCTTGCCTAGGGCACCAAACTGCACCAAACTGCCTTGCACCGGCCCTGACAAGCACTGACATGCTCAGTTTCCTGCAATCAGTGTTTCTGGGAGTAGCCTTTGCACCAAGGGAATTAGGGAAAGGAACTTGTGCTTATTTGCAGAGGAGATGTGGGAAAGCCCACCTTAGAATGAATCGCCTGGCCGCAATGCTGCACACTCATATAAATGCTGACTAGAGCACAATTCACCCAATGGCTGTGTTCACACATAACACTAAGCCATAGTTTATGTTAACCATGTTTTGTGGCTTTAGCCATGAATTGTTTTGTAGATGAACAAACAAACCACAGATTGATTTCCCCATGTCCGGTTTGTTTCTCTCCCGCTCATTTTGCCAGCTTTCAGAGCAGTTTTATTTTCAGCCTGCTCTGGTTTTCAGGCTCCTCTGTTTCAGGGCAGACAGTAGCACAAACAAGCCAGGGATAAGCCACGGTTCTGGGTTCAGACATCAGGACAAGCCATGGCTTAAACAAGCCAGACTTTGTAAGCCAACAACAAATCATGGATTCCACTTGTGGATTATAGCTGGTTAACAAACCATGCTTTTTTTTTTTTTGTTTGCTGTTATTGTTTGTTTGTTTATTTAATATATTTGTTCACTGCCCATCAGCCAAAAGGCTCCCTGGGTGGTTTACAACGAGAAACAAGATAAAAACAGTCATCTTAAAAACCAAAGAACATAAAATAAAATGCAGAACAATATAAAATCACACAATAAAACCAAGCAGCCAAAAAGAATCAGTCCGGAGGTACAGTAGAATAATAAAAATGAATAAAAAATCAACCATTAAAATAATGGGCAAATAAAAAGGTTTTCACCTAAAAGAATAGAGTGGGCGCCAGGCACACCTCTTTGAAAAGCTGATTCCACAAATGGGGTGCCACAACTGAGAAGGCCCTTCCCCTAGTATTGTTGTTGTTGTTGCGACAGGGATGGGTTTAGACACAATGACAAGCCAGATTTCAACAAACCGCACCATGGCTTAGTCTTATGTGTGAACCAGGCCAATGACTCTGCATACAGTGAATGAAAGGGGGTGTGCGGGGGGTGGGGGTGGAAGGTAGCATTTTCTTCTTTATTATTTTATTTCCATATTTATTACATTTCTATACTGCCCAATAGTAAAAGCTCTCTGAGCAGTTTGCAAAACAGAGCTTAAAACCATAAAATATAAGAACACAATAAAACCTAGCATAAAACTCCAGAAAAATAAAAAACAGCTGTAGAATAGAAACCAAAGTAAAACATACACCAGTGGAAAGATCTAAAAAGCTCAAACACAGATTTAAAAAATTGAAGGACTAAAAAATCTGGGGCAATAAAAAAAGTCTTCACCCAAAAGACCACAACGTATGCCCTAGGCAAGCCCCTCTGGGGAGGGCATTCCTCAATTAGGGCATATTTCCTTAGTGTCACTGAAAAGATCCTCTCCTTAGCAGCCTCCCGCCTCACCTCATTTGGCAGGGCGCGGGAGCACCCACAGGAGATGATCTTAAGGTCTGGGCACCATATATGGGAGGAGATGACCTTCCAGGTAATCTGGCCCCAGGCCATTTAGGGCTTGGGGCCAGAAAGGGTTCAGAAAGGGACCAGAGTTCATAAGGAACTGGTGTAGTATAACATGGCAGAGTCCCTGACTGCATAAACAGAGTCTATGCAAATACATCTGTGGGGACCAGACAGTCAAGTGAATATCTGTAGCTCTGGGGTGGGGCTTGCACATCCTACTCCCCCCATGTAGGTTTTTCACGTGAACAGCGTTTTGGAGGAAGCCCAGTGTGAGAGGGATCACTCCACTGACTTCCAAGGAGCAACACCACACAGTAGTCTGAAAGACGCACCCTGTGTTTTAGAACATCAGCAAGATTTTCAGCAGTGTTTCAAACAAACTAATTTCTCCACATTTGGGGGTGGGGGGAGGAAGAAGGAACTGGTATGATTCAAATTTTTAAAAAAATATGTATTGCCCCAACGAGTTAGATGGCATATTTTTATTCAACCAAACAATTCGTAATTGATTAATCTGATTGCTTCATTGACTGATTCCCACATGCTGGCTGGGGAATTCTGGGAGCTGTAGGGCTTTTTTTCTGTCTAAACATGCATATGATTGCACCCTAAGGATGCAATCCTAAGCACAATTAGTGATGAGTAAGTCCTATTGAGCTTAGTGGGAGTTTCTCTACTGAATAAACATGCAAAGAATAATACTGCAACAAAATATTGCAGTCCCAGAAGGTACGAATTGTAGGTACATATGGCTATGCCATCTAAGAAAAAGATGTATGTCTAATAAATGTACTCAGATTATTTTTGCATGTGGGATCAGTAAATGGAGGTGAAGGACTATTTTAAAGCTTGATCAGCGACAGGCAAATGCATAAAAATAACTCTGAATAACACCAGTTGAAACAGTTACAGCAACTTCGAGTCACCACGAGACGTTTTTTTGAGTTTCTTGTTAAAACAAGGAATGCTTTCAATTGTTCTTATATCAACTGGTAACTGATTCCACATATGTGGAGTCTTGAAACAAAAAGCTTTCTGTGCTCAGTTTGTATTCACCCAGACACGGTAGCTTCAGAGCCTGAAGGGAGTGTGTAAGTCATTCTGTGCAAATGCAGGCCAGAAAAATATTGAACCCCCATAACACCACTCTTAATTCCTAATTATCGAATTCGTCTATTTTCTCTGAAGCTCAGAGCATTAAGCGCGTGCACACACTATTACTTGCATATACATGAATGCATACATGCGTACATAAATATTGCGAAAAGGAAACTATGCAACACATCCACATGCCTCTTCATAAAATCTTAAACTGCTACCTTTAGTGCAGTTGGGCAGAACAATCCTATACTAATATCACACCAGGATTGGAGAGAGACACACACACCACTTACACACTGGCTGTGTGCTTAGCCTGGGAGGGGAAGGAACACACAACACAGAAAAGACAAAAAAAATGTTGTGAACATGACAGATACGTCCCCAGCGGCCCTGGAAGCATAACCAGTGGCCACCAATCAGGGACCATGCCAGCAATGCGACCCACATGCCACACGGAGCCAGAGAGGCAGCCAAGCTGCATGGGACAAGTCAGCAGGTTGTCTGTCTCTAATGTTGCCATACCCCCAAAATGGAAGAAGCACGAAGGACTAGTCAGCAGCTTCCGAGGAAGCATGCTTAGGATTGCACTGATAAGCATATGCTTAACTCTCCTATTAGCAATGGGGAATTGAAAGCACTTAACACTGGCTGGATTTTACCTGTTGTGTTTTCTGTGAATGCAGTTATTCCATATACAGTTTTAGGCAATTGACACTGGGTAAACCCTCCTAAACACAGCGGGACATCTGAGTAGATGTGCATAGTCACAGCTGTGTGGGAGCCACTTTCCCGTGATGTCATCCCACATGCGATTGTTTATGTGTATGAATACTTCAACCACATGAGTGGATTGAGCTGATGATATAGGTCATTGTTTTATTTATTTAAAACATTTATCATCCATCTTTCCTCAAACAAGCTGAAGGTGGCGAATAACAAAAGGAAAACCATAAATTAACGATTTAAAAGCATCTGTTCCAAAAACATTTAAACACGAACACAACAGCGATGCACCACCAGCAGTAGTAAAAATCATTTTAAAAAGCAGAGACAGTAAAAACCAGAACAATAATGTCTCTAATGTTGCCATACCCCCAACATGGAAGAAGCACAAAGGACTGTAACAATTTTAACTGTACAAATGTTTAATGTTGTGAAGCCGCCTTGAGTCCCAATACTGGGGGAAAGGGCAGGTTATAAATAAATTGATGATGATGATGATGATGATGATGATGATATAACAACCACTTATGAACCAAATGCCTTCCAAAATACGACTGTTTTTACTAATTTCTGGACGGGAGGGTTTTTTTTTTTGTTTTTTTGTTTTACTAATTTCCATCAGAAAGGAGTTCCAAATTCTAGGCACAACCACAGAAAAGGCCCTGTCTCTGATCCGGGGGCACTGGGACACATAGATAGGAGGGCTTCTGAAGATGATCTCAACAGGCCAGTGCAGCTGTTACAGTAAGGGAGTCACATGCTCATATGTGCTCCCCCCCCCCTTAACAAGCTAGATACCACATTCTGGACTAACTGTAGTTTCTAAGTACTCTTCAAAGGCAACCATACAGAGCACATTGCAATAATCCAGATGTGATGTAACTAAGGCATGTATCACCATGGCCAGATCTGAATTCTCTAGCAATGGTCATAGTTGACACACGCATCTCGGCTGGGCAAAGGCACTCCTACTACCTCTAGAACAGGAGTGGGCAACTTTGGCAGTTTCAGGGGGAAATTTCCCTCCTGAAAATAACTGGGGACTGCACCCTTCCCTGCTATACCATTGATTTTGCTGCCAAAAATCAGCAGCAGTAGCAAAAAAACAAAACAAAACCCCAAAACAATGCTGTCAAGGTTCCGCTACTACAGGGACCCCTTGATCTGCCCTTGGGAAATCTCTGCCTCTCCTCAAAGCCCCTCCAGTTCCAGGAGATCAAGTCCTTTTACAGCTTCCAATAGCATGAGTGTAGGCTGTAGACGTGGTGAATAAGTCACTCCAAACTCTCAGGGTAAACAACAGCACTTTACTTATTATATTAGGGTCTTTACTTAATAGAGTGGTTATAATTCAAAAGCAAGTATGATAAAATAAAACAAACAAACAGTCCAATGTTCTCTAGTTTAACTTCAGACTACCTATCTCCTATGCAGCCAGTCTCTTTCTCTCTCTCTCTGCTTCTCTTCTAGCTCTGCTGTCTCTCTGCTTCTGCTGCTGGCTCTCTCTCAGCACTAACTGCTCTCTCTGCTTCTGCAGTCAGGCTCCCACTGCTGCTAGCTGACCACACCCCACACATATATAGCCTTCCCAGGAATGGAAGGTTATAATCATGTGACTTTGAATAGGAGATATAATTCTTAACTTCTATTGGGTAAACTAAAACTCTCAAACTCCCCCTCCCATCCAAGTGTTTGGGCCTTCAGGCTTCAACAAACTCAAGCCTGTGTAGGTCTCAATCCCTCACAAATGCAAAAACAAAACTGGTGGCAGCAAAAAAAGGTTTTGCTGCTGCACTGCTAATTTTCAGTGGTTTTGAGGCAGTGAAAGCTGCAACAAAGGCTGGCAAGGGGGTTGCATGGAGCCCATGGACTGCATGTTGCTCACCCCTGCCCTGGAAGAACCCATATTACCAACCTGCATTTTCAAAGGAAGTGCAATCCTATCCAACACTGGTTGAACCCCAATTCATTGGTTACTTTTACTGATCAAGAGCACCTCTTTCTTGTCTGGATTAACCTTCAATTTGTTTGTCCAGATCTACTCTGTTGTCCTGTCCAGGCATCAGTTCAGGACCTCCCCAACCTCCTTAGAATGTGATGGAAAGGAAAGATAGAGTTGGGTATCATCTGCATACTGATGGTGCTAAACTCCCAATCCCTGGATGACTTCATGTAGATGTTAGACACCATGGTGGATGAGAGAGATCCCTGTGGGACCCCATAGGCCAAAAGGCTCTCCAAGACAAAGCAGAGCCACCATAACACCATGCTGCAAACCCCATCCTGGTGAGTCAGGCCAAAGGATACCATGATATCAAAACATGCTGAGAAGTCCAGCAGGACCAACAGGGATGCACTCCCCCAGGGCTGCCTAGTTCTTGGCATAGGTCATCCACCAAGGCTGCCTTGGTTCCTAAACTAGGCCTAAAGCCAGATTGACATGGGTCTAGATCAGCCTTCCCCAACCTGTCACACTACAGATATGTTGTAATACAACTCCCATCATCCCCAGGCAACATGGCCATATCATCCAGAAAACCCTGGAGCTGAGAGGCTACACATGCTGAAGCACCTTGCCCCAAAATGAAATATTAAGACTGGCCAGAAATTTTCCAATATGGTGAGTCTACAGGAGATTTTTTTTCCAATAAAAGTCTCACTACAGCATCCCTTAAAGAAGCTTTTCTACGGCCAGGGAGGGTAGCAATCAGCCAGGAACAACTCATGCAGTCAGGCCCACTAATAACGGTAGAGTGCTCACCCACATACCATACCTGCATGTATACAGAACCGTGCAGTGGCGGCTCATGCATTCCTGTGTGCAAAAGGTACCTGAGTCCCATGGTTTCCAAGGTGTAGGATCCTCTCCCCTGGAAAACAAGGAACAGTTTAGGATTGGAGATCTCAAATTTGTGAAGCCATTTTGATATTGATGATTACATTCTAAA
The DNA here is from genome assembly GCA_021292165.1 of Shinisaurus crocodilurus. Taxonomy (NCBI): domain Eukaryota; kingdom Metazoa; phylum Chordata; class Lepidosauria; order Squamata; family Shinisauridae; genus Shinisaurus; species Shinisaurus crocodilurus. The sequence goes on from CM037878.1 coordinate 183,816,533, forward strand.
ACTGGTAGTTTTGTTTGAAATGAGTGCTTAAGAAAATGTTGGTTGATGTATTTCTCTTTTGTAATTCAAAAATATTCAAATACAGTAGTTTAAATAAATAAACAAACAAGATTAAATTGTGAGTGGGATCACACAAGCTCATCCCTGGATTCATTTTAGGATGATCTTCTTGAAAATCTTGGACTCATCTACAGCAGTACCGATTGTCACTGGAAAATGGAGAAACTCCAGAAGGGTAGCCATTACTGAGTCCACACAAACAACCCAACTACCCTGGGTTGAGAAGGCTCATCCCGGGGTACTTGGAAATCTGTATCATTCATCCAAGTACTAAAGACTTATTTGTTGTTGTTTTTTTAAATGCATCAGCTGCAGATGTGTGGTGAAATGGTCATCTGTATCCACTCATAGTCTACTTTTCCAGAAGGATAGTCATGTTAGTCACAGCAAAAAGAGTGCTGTGGCATCTGGACTAACTCAATTTTTTTTTAAAAAAAAAAACTTATGCTTTCAATTGCAACAGCCTACTTCATCAGATTAAAAAAATAAGGAAAATCCCATGTACAGCGCAGCTGGCCCTGTGCCCTCTGTTTTATAACACTCTTTCCCTTTTGAAACAGAGTTCCTTTAGTCCCAGATTCTATAACTTTGAGTTGCAGAGGAGGATCGTGCAGCTGGTATTTACTATGAGACTTCCAAATCATGTTTAAATAGCCCTTTCACTACATCATAGCAATTTGCAGCACAAACAAAGACAATCCTGCAAAAATGTCCATCATATATTTTTAGACTATCACCCTGAAAATAACTTTGCACTGAAGGGTGTGTGTGTGTGACATAGTTTTAGTTTTGTAAATAAGATAATTCAGTTTAAATTGATTGCAAAACTAATATACATTTAACATTATAGTAAACAAGGACATTACCATTCCCTGAGGGATGAACGTGTACCACCTATTTATTTCAGCAGGCCGGGTATGACGGAAGAAGTGTTCACACTACATTTTTCTCAGTATGTGTCCCAAGAGAAGCCGGTGCAATTCAGACTTCACACATCACAATTCTGGATGAAGGCACTAATTACTGACTCTGCTCTGGATTTGGTTGAAGGAAAGCGAGTTCCTTATTAAAGAGGAATTCACTTCCCCACAGCATTCCACATAATGTCTGTTGAACAGACATCAACAAGAATGTTATGAAGGTATGAAACAGATTTGCTGGCTGTGGAAGGCTCTGTTTTAGGCGTTGGAGAAAAAGCACCCTCCTGCCCAGCAGTAGATCTAATCATGAGTAAGTATCTCCACCATGTTTCTTCACATTGCAGGTTGGGGGTCTTGCTCCTAGGAACTTTGCTGTTCTTTATGGCTGGAAATGGTACATCCACAAAGAGCAGAAGCATAATGTTCGAAAATGAGGAACAAGGTCTCTATTGACTCAGATCATTAGTGACATGGAAGGATAGGATTTCCCCAGTTTCACCCAAAAAAGAACTGGACATTTTATTTATTTGTATTTATTTTAAAATGTTCGTACCCAAGAGTTGTAGGTGGCTTACAACAAGACAATAATTTAATTAGTAAAAACATCCTCCCAGTTTAAAACATGACACAGAACACAAAAACAGCAGCAGAAAACCAGAAAGCAACAGCAATCAAAATATTTAAAATTTTGATTAAAGAGACTGATTAAATCAGCAAATTAAAATTACACATTGACAGTGCAATCCTATACATGTCTACACAAAAGTAAGCCCCAGTGAGTTCAATGGGACTTACTTTCAAGTAAATGTGTATAGGATTGCAGCCTAAAAAGTCTTCACTAGCTTCTGGACAGTAATAAGATCATTAATAAGGAGGTGAGATAGTCCTTGTTACAGAGCAGCTTTAGACGTGCTGGATCTCTGACATGTCGGATGGTGTGCTATGTATAGAATTGACATTATGCTGATATCTTGGCTCAAGAATCCATTTTCCAGAAGCAGCAGCAGAGAACACTGCCAGGAACATCATCACAAAGACTTTGGAATCTGGCAGAGGCACAGGAGTTATGTGATTCCTCCTGCCTGTTTGTCATGCCATCATCCAGCTGACTAATCCATGAGGGTACTTTTGAATTGGCCAATCCAAAGCCCTGCCAGGAAAAATGGCCCAATTCTGAAGTATCCCATGTTTTAGAGCGATCAACAGGTTCAGATACCACTTCGATGACCTTTTTGTTTTGAATATTGTTCTGTGCCGCTCCGTATAGCTAGCCAGATTTGAGTCAACCAAGGGGCAAGGATGTTCCTGAGCTTCTTCTTTTTCATTCCTCAGACCTAAAGTATTGTTTCCCTTGTTCTGACCCATGTACCCTTTGTTTTGAACCCTATATCTGCCCTGGAGTTCAGGAAGCAGCTTTTCATTCTTTCAGCCTGGGCATTGTTCATGCTCGTGGGTCTCAGCTCTGAGAACAATCCAGAGTCTGATTGGCTTTTAATATAGGTCCTCAAGACTAAAGGATCTCAAGCTGAATGCACCATTTCTGAATTTCATTGGAAATTTAAAGACATTCCACAGTTTTGAGACTCTCCTTCTGAAGTCTATTTTAGAATTTAGAGGTTTTAGAACTGAGGTGGCTCCGGGGTCCCCAAGAATGACAAGGTCTCGTTTTGGTCGCCTGATCCACACCCATTCAGAAGCCATCCTTTTGGCTCTTTCTGGACAATATAGTATTCAGGAGTGCCTAAGAAGCTTAAGCCTTTTACCCCATTTTTCAATTTGTAACCAAAACTGAGAAACCCAAGGGTAGTTTGTGCACATAGCATGTTTCTAACTATTTGCAGACAATCAAGAAGTGAAGTCCTTTGCATTCCCATCCTCTGACAACAGGTAACTGACTCTGCTCCTTCTCTATTTCTTCTTTCTTCTTAAATCTATCCATTTCTGCCCTCATGTGGGTCACCGTTATCACCAGTACCTGAGCTCCCTTGGTCACATAGCCTTCCAATCTGCTGCCTTGCTGTGTCCATAGTGTCACCTTCTCCTCCTTAGCTGGCAAATACTCATTTCCCAAACCTTCATCTTTCTCCATCTTTTAGTTAGGCCTATTGGAATGAGTACATTGGCCCATGTGCTAGGGGGTGGATATACTAACCAAACCATTTCCCCCCCTTCTGCAACGAGTATGCATGCTCCTTTTAAGAACAAAAATCTGTAAAAAATAAAGTCTATTTCTGGACTTTAATTAGTGTTTGAGCTAACAAAATCTTTTTTAATTTTTTTTTTTAAAAGCTAGCTATATCTTTGGACTTTAATGACTGCTTGATCCAATGTCCCCATTTTAGAAGTAGCTACTTCCCATTTTTTTTAGAGGATAGTGCATAAATCCACTGTGCGTGTGCCACAGCTCTGGCTAAAGGCCCCTCAGACCCATATTGTCAGCACATTTATTTATTTATTTTATTTTATTTTATTTTATTTTATTTATTTATTCTATTTATACCCCGCCTTTTTTCCTGCAAGGAACCCAAGGCGGCTTACATAATCCTCCTCTCCATTTTATCCTCTCAACAACCCTGTGAGGTAGGTTAGGCTGAGAGTCAGTGACTGGCCCCAAGTCACCCAGTGAGTTTCATGGCCGAGCAGGGACTAGAACCCGGATCTCCTGAGTCCAACACTCTAACCACTATGCCACACTGGCTCTCCAGTGTGTTCACATGTATGTTGTGTTTCTGTTTGAATGAGGACATACAGCAACAACCTCCCTTGGCAGGAGGTTTCAGAGTCTAGGCCAGCCATATCCAACCTGGTGCCTTCCAGATAGGTTCGATTACAACTTCCATCATCCCGGCCAGCATATGGAGAGGACCAGGCTGAGGATGGCTGGACTAAGTGAAGCCACGGAAAAGCTAGTAAAAAGAACACAATACAACCCAACTTTCTCTGGGTTGTAAGGTTAAGTTTGTCTGTTTTAGGTTTCTATTGATTTCATTAATAGTTTACCATAGGTCTTTCTAGTAGTTCACCTGTTAGATGGCTACACTAATCCCCAATTAATCCCTTTAAAACCAGTTACAGATCTCCTTAATCAGACCGCTTCAGTTTTTGCTGAACTATAACATCTAATGTGATATATCAATAACCCAGGATTCAAATGATAATTCAAATGATAGCAGCACTCGCTCCTTACAAAATCATTATAGCCAGTAAATATTGCATATGAAACCCTAGAATGGCAACATGAGTTAAAAAGAAGAGCATGGTAATGACATTCACACTGGAAGCCCAGCACCCTCTCAACTCTGGAATCACTCAAAAGTGCAGCTGGAGCAACTGTGAGAGGGGAAATGAATCATTCTCTTCAATGAGAACAAAAGTATAGCAGGCCCTATTTGTGCATCTCCTTGACGTCAGTAGGACTGAGCTAGAAATTTGGGCCTTCAAATTATAATACACAACAGGGCTTGGAATTAACTGCATTTTTCATAAATGTTAAATACAATTTGAAAGTATGGGTGGATTTTTTTTGTAAAAGCTTTAGTTTGGACATAATTGTACTCAGTTATTAAAAACTAATGTTAATTAAAAGCATTATATTTCTAAAGAAGTTGATTTAGGCAACATACAGTAGATAGGAAATCTACAATAAAGACCCTAGAAATGTATCAGCAGCAACCTTTCTGATAGCAAGAACCCACTCCCTTATTCACCCCCTTTTAGCTCTGTCTAAAAGAATGTAAGGAAAGGAAAGCTGTTGCATTATTCCTGATTCTGTCTTGATTCCACAGGAGCAACAAATAATAAACACCACTTTAACAGTAACTTCATTGTATACCTGTTGCACTGCACTGGGATACATTATGTTTTCAATTTATGTCACATGTCATTGTAGCACCATACTGTGTCACGCATGAAAACATAGAACGGATAAGAACCAACACTGCATCATTTATAATAATACACCAAATACTATATCTTTCATTCAATAACTGACATACGCTTATATGCATGTAAATATCCTTTAGGAAACTGCTCCAATATTGCTATTTGAGCCCAGCAGATAACACATAACAAATATTTTATGTGACAAACTTCACTTCTTTCACTCTTTGCCAGTCACAATTGCCTCTAATTTATTCATTATTCAGGCTTATTTGACAAGCCTTCTGTCTAATTTTTTTTTACTCTATGGTCTGATCACAGGTACCCGGAATTCAAGCTGTATTGTTTTGTGCTGATTGGCCAGAGAAGTCACATGGTGTTGCCTTGCTTTATGAGTAAATCACATGAACAGTGAATGCCTCTGCATGGGGAGTTTTCTTTCTTGTAAACACCTATTAAGAGTAGAACTGTTTGTAGCACTAAAACACAGAATACGGAAAGGTAAGCAAACCTGTGGAAAGTGAATTATGCAAACAAATCTGAATGTTCATTAAAAAAATTTGCTTTCTCTTGTTGGCTATAGTTATATTATTTTCACAGCAATTTTTATTTAGAAGAATAAGCACCACCACCACCTAATATCCAAGAAATAGAGGCTTTTCTTGTGGCTGAAAACAATGTATTGTATGTAGCCAAGCTGTTTAAATTCTCAGAATTTCTGTCACAGATAATGGGCAGTATCCAACACTGCCTTGTGTGCCAGCAGGAACCACCACTGGTGCAACAGGAAGTTAGCTTTTCCTAGACCAACCCCGGAAATGAGCCGAAACTCTAGTTTCTGGAACAGCCACTGAATTGCGGAGCTCCCTTCTGCTAGCTCTGCTGACCAGTTCCATATTGGAAATGAGTGTTTCAGCTCATTTCCGGATGCTTTGGGAAGTGCTAGCTTCCTGTTGCACCAGTGGTGGGTCTCGCTGGTGCACAGGTAGCATTGGATGGATAGTGCCCAATATATTTTGATAAAATGGGATTTGAATTTACCTTTGCTTGGATGCTGAAAAATCTTTTCATTCTTGTTTATCTGAGCAGGATCCTTCACATTTGCCTCGCATTTCACTTTAGGTGAAATTCAGTGGCTGCTCTATTAGTTGGCACCGAATAACCTGCAGTAAAATCTTCCTGATCATGATACAGGCAGATTTTTTTCTTTTATCTGCAGAGTTCTTTGCAAACATCTCACAGTGGGTCACAACGGGCTGAACTTGTACTCAGTTTCTGCCAGGATCTTGTAGTCAGGTACACAGAGTGCTCGTGAGATGTGCCTTGTGCTCTTGGAACAAGGGGAGGTTCTACATTGGTCCGTATCTGGGAATTACAAAACAAAGGCACAAACTATGCCTCACAGCAGGGGTGGGCCAACCTGCAGCCTTAGGGCTGCACACGGCTGTTGGCCTAATTTCATGTGGTCCTCAGCCAAATTTCAAAAGCCGTCTGTATGTGATCTGACAAGAGTGATCTGTCCCTTCCCTGGCAGCTCACTTGGCAGGAAGGAGGAAACAGACAGAGAAAAAAGGGGGTGGCAGAAAGAGAAAGAGAAGAGGGGGTGGCAGAAAGAGAAAAGGGTGGCACTTTTGACCCCACCAAATGTGCTGGCTTTGGCCCCACCAAAATATCTCTGATCTCTGATTTCCATCTATCCAAAGCCCTGCCAGGCAGGGCAGGAGAAACAGCAGAGGCTCTTTAGGCTCCCGTTCCTCTCTAAACACATCTTGAGCAAGATGGATCCAGAGGCCATCTAGCTCTCCTATGTTCCTGGGAGCAGGAAGAGAAAGACTTGTGGATCTGGTGGATCCACGTCCTCTCCCCTCCCCTCCTCATCCGTCGAAACCACCGTGGAGTGTTCCATGGCAGCTGGGAGAAGGGAAGGGGACGATCTGGAGAGCCAGTGTGGCATGGTGGTGAGAGTGGTGGACTGGGACTCAGGAGATCCGGGTTCTACTCCCCACTTGGCCATGAAGCTCACTGGGTGACCAGTCACTGATTCTCAGCCTAACCTACCTCACAGGGGTGTTGTGAGGATAAAAAATGGAGAGGATGATGATTATGTAAACCACCTTGGATTACTTGCAGGAAAAAAGGCAGGCTATAAATATAATAAATAGATACATAAATAAATTACATCTCCTTCTCTGTGGTGTAGCTATGTCTATGGCCATGGAGGGAAGATCTACAGCATCTTATGGCTCCCCAGATCCTTCAGTTTCATGTCTGTTTTTTCAGAGCACTTTCCCCGTTGTTGTTTTTTAGAACGGGGAAAATGGGCCATTACTTTCATTATTTCTGAAAGTGCTGTTTCTTTTAGGGGTGGACAATCCGCCCGCCACCCGAGTTGCGGCGCACTCGGTGAGCACTGCTACCGTGCGAGCCGAGCCAGGCCAAAAGCGAGCGCCTGCTGAGGTGCTCGCTGGACTTCCGGGTTCGAGGCGCTACATTGTTTATGTAGAAAATGGTGTAAGATACATTGAAAGCAGCCACAATTTGCGTAACTTGCGCAAACCGTGGCCGTTTTTAATGTATCTTACGCCATTTTCTACGTAAACAACATGGCGCCGGGAGGGAACCCGGAAATCGCTTCCCCAGCTCGGCTCATGAGAACGCGAGTCGAATGGGGAAGCAGGTAGGGCGAGCAGAGCTCGGGGGGGGGGCAAGCCCGGTGAGTTCGCCAGACTCCCCCCCACACCCCAATCAAGCTCCACATACATCCCTGCCATGTATTTGTGCTATTCCATTATATCACAGTTCCACCTAGAGGTTAAATAGTGGAAAAGCAGGAAAGGAAAAGCTTTGTGTAGAGCTCAGTTTTCAATTCTGCAGCAAATCCAAAAGCAGATACACCTATGAACAGTTTTGTGTAGAAAAGCTCTCAGTGTAAAAGTCTGGATTTGAAATCCTTCAACAAATCAATCACATTTGAAAAAAGGGTATTTAACTTAGTATCCACCCCTTGTTCAATGTTCCTTTCTCACTCGTGGCTTGGTTTCCTTCCTGTGTCCAGCTAGTCAACTGAGGCCATGTCTCTCTAGTACTGGACAGATGTTTCCCCTTGTTTTGGGTAAGTTAACATTTACTTTAGACCTGGGAGCTTGTGGGTGGCACAGTGAGGGGAATACTGGGAAAGGAATTCAAGGAGGAGGAGGAGGAGGAGGAGGAGGTCAAGTAGCTGGTGGGTGAAGAGGAGATCTGAGCTTCAGAGCTGCTTGAACCCACTCCAGGAGCTCCATACTGACTGTAGAGCACATGAAAACAGCCAATCAGAAAGGGGAAGATAGCACAGTCATGACATCAAGACACACAGAATGATGCCATCCTACAGTCCTCAAGGTGCACTTTGTTGACACTCATGCACAACAATCCGTATATATACAACGAGATCTCAAAATAATGGAGAACTTTTGTCCAAGTTTGGAGTGAAGAATTCATACTCTTACAAGCAAATTACAGCTTCTGTTGGGGTAAGTTCGCCCATTACTAGTTCAAATAAAAATATGTAAGTAGCACAAGATAAAACATTATCATTAAAACAAACCCACGGCAGAGTAAGACTAGAAACAAGGTTAACATATCTCATAGGGATGGACAGATCAGTCTATTCTCCGCATCAGTTTCAAACATTATGAGGTCTCTTGGATCAATACAATGAATTACATGGAATGGAAAAGTTTGGTTGGTTAGTTGTGGGGATTTCAGCATACAAAGATTACCCAGAGTGCCTCTCACCAAACATTCTTGCTGTGCAACCTCTATTCATTTCAACCTCTGTTCCTCCTGTGCAAATCCCATTGAACTAAATAAACATGTTTGCAAATATGCACCTGACCTGATGCAGTGCAATGCTTGGGAATTATGTGACTGATGCTCTTTAAACAAAGCAGAGTTCTGTGTTCTCTCTTTCCCCCTCTCTCCATCACGCCCTCTCCCGTGTGTGTGAGTGTGTTTATGTGATGTACAGCAATGGGGCCACTTAGGGCTCTCTGGTAAGTTCACGTTAAAACATTGCTAGATCCGTCCCTCAAGACTTTGGCACTCAAGACTTCCTCACACCTTTCAAGAAATACTTTTTCTCTTTGTACCTTCTGTGCATTCGCTTTCATTTCATTTATTTCATTTCTATAACTCTTTTTATCATTAAGTATTCCACACACACACGTGAATCATCACCACTCCTAGGGAAAAATAAAACAAACATTGATCATTTGTATGTGCTAATATTTAAATGTGTGTGTGTTGGGGGGGGGGCGACATACAGTTGTTGTTGTAGTAGTAGGTGATCACTCATGACCGAGTAAGACTGTCTAAGGATTAGTTTTAAATGATGGGACTTACTTCTGAGTAAACTTACCTAGGATGTGTGTGAGATAGGTTTCCAGGGGAAACTGTCTAGCTGACCATTTCCCTAGTTTCTAAAGATTCATATATCACAAATACTCAAGCAGAACAGTAGCAATTAGAGCTGTTTGGATTTTGTTAAATCCTTTCCACTTGTGTTTCACATATTGTCAGGCGTCTTTCATTCCGTTGTCCGCTCATTGATGGAATCAGATTTTTTTTTTTTAACCAGAATTTTGTTCTAATTGCTAATGCACACTTCTGCTGATGTGAATTAGTGCAAATCCCCTCCAAAGGTGAAAAATCGGTCTGCAAATCAACGGAATCTGTGTGACTTGGAAAAAGCTGGTCTGCTGAAGAATCCCGCAGGTCAGATTCATAAAAATCCAAACTCATTTGAATCCAGTGCGGATATCTCTGACATCTCTACTAGAGATAAACTTATTTTAAAAGCAGCATGACAGGAACCTGCTGAGACTGAGGAAATTCCACATTAAGAGGCGAACCTTGGCCTTGGGACACACCATTATGCTTTGTTGTAGCTTAATACCTCGTCTTTTCGGTTAATTATGGGAAGATCTCAAATGCAGTCTGTCCTTCACCCCAACCCACCTGGAATTTACACAAGTGAGAAAAATAACTTGAGATCTCACCAGATCTATTAAAATGAATCTACATTAAAGAAACAATCCTGAGACAAAATCCTTAGGAAAACTAAAATAATAGTATTATGTTTTATTGACATTCCAGTAAAATGGAAACCAGATATTACTTTCATTTGTGAAAGCAGTTTGGATCAGCTAATCAATGGATTTCCACTAGCTATGCTCTCCTAGGTTTGCATTTTAACCTTCTTATGACCCTTATCCTGGTGAACATCTACAGAAACCGCACCCTCCAAAATGGACCAACTGAGAGGATTCAGAAAATGAATGCAGAGGGCATTATTAAGAACAGGTCCAGCATTAGATTTTTAGGTGTCTGGATCCTCTGCTTCATAGCAGCTAGAGAATGCCTTCTGGTTTGTCTTTTCCTGCCAGACTATCTGCAGCTAATCTTGCTGTCTGTCTCAGTTTTGTGACAGGAAATGCAAAACTAATGAGAATGACAGTGACACTTTCTGAATTAGGAGGTGGTGAATCTTTTTTTAAATTATTATTATTTCAGATTTTTCTTAACAATATAAATTGATAAATACAATAAATAGATTATTTGCATCATACACACCATATCTTACATTGAATATATCTAAGTAGCTAATTGGTTGCTTTGAATAATTTTGAACAATAATTATTTAAATGTAAATGGCTCATTGTGCAGAAGAAATATAGGTACATCAATAAACAGATAAATGTTATGCTAAATTCTGTGGTGAATGCAAAATAGCCATTCTGACATTGGCTTGGACATCTTAATGCTGGTGTACTTTGAATAAGGACGTGATTCAAGAATTTGAAATTCTGTTCCTTGTGATTCCCGGGTAAGAAATTCAGGCTTCACTCTCATGGTTAGCTTCCTGTTAGTCCCCTAAAGGAATGGTAACATTTGAGATAAAAATTTACTAAGGCACCCTCTTCATTTTATCTCTGTGGCCTGGGCCGGCCCTACCATTAAGCAGAGTGAGACAGCTACCTCAGGCAGCATATGCTGGGGACACACAGCAGTGGCAAGGTGTTGGAGGACAGAGCTGTGTAGCTGTCTTGGAGGACCTGCCTGTGGCGTAACCCCACAATTCAGTTCCCTGGTGTATGTCTGCGTTAGTATGGTAGTGAGTATAGAATGTTGAAAAGAGTGGGTGTGGTTTGTGATGTCTTGGAAAGGGTGGTGGGAGGAGTATATAAGGAGTGTGTGAGTGATGTCAGAGGTAGTGGAGTTTTTATGTTGAGGGAGTTAGTGTGTTATGGGAGAGTGTTTGGAGTGTGGGGAGAGTTGGGAGTCCGGGAGTTAGGTTAGTTGGATTATTTGTGTCTTTGCTGTCAGGAGTTTTGAGAGAAATCAGTGCTTGTTTGAAGAGTGAAAGTATTAGGAGTTATAGGGACTTAGGTTAATTACAAAGTGTTTGGGGTAGGCATGTTTAAAGTTATTTTCTGGAAATAAGATTTTGAGAATTAAAATAAACTTATTTTTATTTTGTTTGCTACCAAATCCTACGTGTCAGCTTGGCGTTATTAACCTGCATTACTGTTAAATCTACACACACAGCTTTGTATCCACAGTAAATTATATTTAAAATAGATCCTTAATAACCAGTATTAATCTTTTCCGTCATTAGTAGGGAAAAGGTTTCATTTGACCCTCCCCTCAGGTTTTTAAGTGTTGATGCTTAGCCTGAGAAGGGTTTATGCGGCGGGTCCTAAAGTGTAAGGGACTGTGTTGTGGCACTGCCCTGTCCCCTAAACTATATCCTGCTGCCCTCGGGTGCAGCGGAGGATGCCGTTCTGTCATTAGTGTTGAAGTAAGATGCATCTGCCAGACCAATCAACTTGTTTATGTGGAATAGGCGGGGGGGGGTCACCTTGTCCATTGCCTCAGGATCAGGAAGCAAAATGTTTTGTGCCGGCTTTGTCTGTGGCATGGAATCTGTTCTAGTGCAACTCCTTCCCAGGCTACAAAAGTATCAGAAGCCCCAGGCTGTGTGGGACGAGGCCATCCTGCTGCTCACTCCCATCCAGTGCTGCCCTTCCTGGAAATTGGTGTCAACAGTGATGTGGGGACGAGTTGCCAAGTTTTCAGTACTGTAGTTACCTTTGCAGCATGAAACAACTGTATTGTATTAAAATAGGGCTCTCCAACCTTGGGTCCTCAGATGCTGGGTATGCAGCTCCCAGCATACCCAGCCAGCATGGCTAATGGCAAGGGATTCTGGGAGCTGTAGGCCAGCAACATCTGGGGACCCAAGGTTGGAGAGCCCTGTATTAAAAGAAAGAAATCATAGCCACTGATTTCCTTTCAACGTAACAGGAATAAAGTGCTTTGGATATCCTCCAAGATGGAAGAATGGAGGCCTAGCGTGCACATGCCATTGCATTCTTACCTCATAAAGTATAGTCTGATAGTTGTAGACTTTATAGGTGATGAGTTTATTGCACAATAAATATCCACTTGTTTCTCTTTCTTAAGCAGTCTGTATACGTTTGCTCAAGGCTATGCTTCTGTCATGGGAAATATCACTTTTTTGCTGCACTCGAATTGCAATATTTTGTAGCTGGGAATAGAGATGCTTGAGGAATCCACACAGCACAAAACTCTTTTCAGTCTGTATGAATCTGTACTATACAGAGCAATCAACAGATCAGATTGTCTTTTCCTGCAAGTTTATATGCTGCACTGAATCCAAAGATATGCAGTTTTTCAATCTCCAAGGTCAAACTGTAGATGCATATAACCGTGTAACAATGACGAAAAATAATTATTTTTGCATGTGCATATGTTTGCAGATATACAAATATATTTCGGCTGCAATCCTATACACCTTTCCCTGGGAGGAAGTCAATTGAACTTAAGGGGACTTACTTCTGAGTAGACATGCACAGGATTGTGCCGTTACAGTCAGGGCAAGGCAGTTTGGTGCCCTAGGCAAGATCAGATATTTAGCGCCCCCCCTTCCCACTTGAGCCCTCCCTCCCTATTTCTGGCACTCCCTTTAGCCCTGTGCCCTAGGCAGCTGCCTAGTTGACCTAATGGTAGCACCGGCCCTGGTTACAGTGCTGAGGTTGGAAAGGCAATGAAACATACAGAAAGCAGGTGCCCTGGCTGGCCAGATGGGAAGGTAGAGCAAGCAGGAGAATGCAGAAAATTATTCAACGGAGTTAAAGCTGATGCTTAAAAAGGAGGGGCGGGGGGCGGGGAGAAGAAAGTTATATAGGCAAAGGGAAAGCCAAACTGGGTAGAGGGAAGAGGCTAGGATGTAAAAAAAAGATGAAAATATGTATGTAGAAAGATGCATTCATTACTGTTCATGATTCATATACATAACATACGTATAACTGAATTCATAACAATCTGCATTATCGAAAAAGAACAGAATTTAACTTGAAGACTGTGAAACACTGATGGAACAGGAAAACTGAGATCTGTTCATCCCTACCTGGGAATATGTGATTCTTCTTCCAGAGAGCACATTCTTTGCTGTTGTGTAACTATTGTAAGGACTGTGGTTACAACAGTCCCTATTGGATATTGCTGATATAATATGATTGCTAATATGATTGCTAATGGTAAACTAGCCAACTAGCAAATTAATAAACTCTCTCTCACACACACACACATGCACACACGCACGCACGCATGCACGCACACACACACACACACACACACACCTTGTACCCTCATCAGATCTTTTCAGGCATTCATGGGTACGATATGCCCAGGAATGGCATATCACCATGACAGGCCTGAACAGAGCCCCTGTGCATACAGCTGTTCGCTGTTCAGGCTTTCTAATGAACACACATAGACTCAGGGCGGAGCCTACTCTCCTGCCCCATCTGTGTTTATTTTATTTATTTATTTATTATTTTATTTATTAATTTTCTATACCGCCCAATAGCCGAAGCTCTCTGGGTGGTGTACAACAATAATTAAAAACAAACAATAAAAGTTAAAAATATAAATAATATAAAACATTATGAAATTTTTAAAACCAATTTTAAAATATCTCTAAAAGAAGTTAATAAAACACGGCCGCAAAAACAGTTTACCACCCCACCATATACCATTTAATTATTAAAAAGCCTCAAGGTAGAGGGCAGTCTTAACCTGCTGCCGAAAAGATAATAGAGTTGGCGCCAGGCGGGCCTCAGGGGGGAGCTTGTTCCACAGTTGGGGGGCTACAACTGAAAAGGCCCTCCCCCTTGTCGCTGCCCTCTCCGAGCCTCACGTGGAGGTGGCAGTCGGAGGAAGGCCCCAGGTGTTGATTCTACCTGGAAAAGGCTATGAGTACCAATATTTTTTCATGCTGTGGAGAGCATACACTCCCATGCTCCAGTGCAGGCCTGCTCATCTAGGCATGAATTCTGAGGGTGAAACCCAGTAACACCATTTGTGAATTTTAGTTTAGCTTTATTTTTTGCTTCAGGGCCAGTGTGCTCCACCCTCATGTGCCAGAGCATATGTACTCTGTCTGTCTGTCCAGATAGTTGTTGTTTAAAAGTGGGGTGGGGGGCAAGGGCAACTAGCAGCACAGCTCTCACGTGCAACAGGGCTCTCTCTTGAACTTGTAGGCAAAGAAAGTATATTCCACTATTTGACAGCATAATAAAGAGACTTGTGGAGTTGTGGGGTTATTGTACAGACCCTAAAAGGTAGTTCAAGCTTGATGCCAGCATATGGCATGGTCGGGCAGCTGCTGGGCCCCTTCATTCTGGCAGGGTCCTTTGCTGCACAGACGTCTGCCGATGCAGCGCCAGCCAGGCAGCTGGTTCTGGGCAGCTGCCTGCCATTTTGATTTCATGCAGTGCCCCAGAATGATGCTACATCAGAGGCACTGAAGGGAATCAAAATGGTGACTCCAAGCTGCCCCGCACTTTATTTATTTATTTATTTATTACATTTGTGAATCGCCCATCTGTCCGGCCACCGGGCCACCCTGCTTCTCTTGTTTTCTGCTGCCACTCTCAGGCAACCCCAGAGGGACGGCGCACCATAGGAGAGAGCCTACCAGTGGCCGCTTTGCCAAGAGCCCCCCCTCAGACCTGAAGCTTGAAGCTTATGTTGTTAAATCACGGTTTCACTTGCAGAAAAGCTCTTGGAATGTAACCTAACAAGCCTAACATTTATTTTAATGGGGGCTTTCAAAGACCCATTAGAATGAATACAGAATATATGGCAAAAGTGCTTGCTGAATTCTACCCACAGTAATTTCCCCCCACTGGTTTTGAGGTTCAGAATTTCTTCTTCAGATTTATTTAAAATGCAGAGTTAAAATGTACTAGTTTGTGGAAAATATTTATTTGTGTGACAAATTAAAATATTGTCAATACTTCTGTGTCTAGAGATGGAGAGACGATTTTTGTTACCTTCAGCCAAACTCTTCTCTGGGCTGTAAATTTCTCTCCTCTTTGAACCTCACACAAACTCTATTTAATGAAAAAGATATCCCTGGGTGTAACTTTGTTCTGATAAAGTCATCCCAAGGGTGGATTTTCCACAGAAGTGTATGGTATAAATAACAGGATTTTCTGGTCACTTTTTCCCTGCTGATTCCAAATTTCCTTTTCTGCTCCCTTCCTAGGAAATATTAGATTTCCAAAGTAGCTTCTGGGTTAAGCTGTTTGGTTCTGCCTCTGTAACGAAACAATGTAAGCGCCCACTGGTTAACTTCACTTCTTTAGCTATGGTGCAAGGCTAGTTTAATATGTAACTTTGGTCCTTTTACAAGCTACACAGATTGTTTGGAGGAGACTTTTAAAAAGTTAAATAACAAGCACAATTCCCTACATATTACTCAGAAGTAAGTCCCATTGATTTCAGTGGGTATAGAATTGCAGCTTCAAGGTTGCAGTGAGGAAATAGCTGTTTTATTGTTGGGCAAGGATATGAACATTTTGTGGAAGCTATTCATTTTGCTATTATACATCAAAATTATTATATGTATATTCCTGTGAGATAGAATATGCAGATGTCCCCGGAAAATAGAAGAACTAAATCTTGTGTTGTCGTTTTAGAAAAATTGGTGAAAATTTTGTGATTTTAAGTTTTATTTATTTATTTATTCATTCATTCATTCATAGTTCAGTGGTAGAGCACACGCTTTCCATGCAGAAGGTCCCAGGTTCAACCCCTGGCATCTCCAGGGACAGCTGAAAAGATTCCTGCCTGAAACCCTGAAGAACCACTGCCAGTCAGTGTCAATGATACTGGACTAGATGGACCAATGGTCTGACTCAGTATAAGGCAGCTTCCTATGACCCTAACATGTTTGGGGGTAAACTTATATTTAAGGGGGAAATGAAAAGGTTGCACTCAATATTGTTCTTTCATTTGTGCAAGGGCTTTTGATCGGTGGAGGCCTGTGCTAATGGAAGAGGAGGAGACAATTTAAGCTAATTCCCTAGAAGCCCTCCCACCACCATGCCACCTCCCATCCTGCTTCAGATGGTCCCCCAAGTGCCCTAACCTGCCAAAGCAGATTTTCAGTGGGCTGCACATGGGGGGTTTCTACCTTTCTGTGGTCATGGGAAGGCCTCCCCTTGTTCAGAAACCCTTCCACAAATGGAATGGCTCCAGAGACCTGTAATGGGTTTTGTTTCACTTAATCAATCATCAATGGATGTGATAATTCAAATATTACCAGATGACACTTACAGTACAAAGCTTCAAATCACAAACAATACATCTACTTGCTTTCCACATAAATGGTACAGCTTTCTTGCAATCAGCATATCTAGGAACACACCAAGATTTTCTCTATCAAGTGTCTTAGATCAGTAGTAGTCATCAACTTTTCAGGTCATCCACCTGTAACACCTCCTGTAACATGGGACCCATTTACATTTTTTAATGATCTCTCTCTCTCTCTCTCTCTCTCTCTCTCTCTCTCTCTCTCTCACTCCCCCCTGGGAAAAAAACCCCTCCAATGGTAACAAAAATTAAATTGTGGTGGTCACACATTAACATGGGGTACAATTATGTCCTGGGTCACAACTCACCAATTGAAGACCAATATCTTAGAGCAGACTTCCCAAATCTGGGCCCCTCCAGATGTTGGGGACTACAATACCCATCCACCCAGCCAGGCCAATGGTCAAGGGTGATGGGAGTTACAGTCCAAGCCATCCGTCGGGACCTTGGTTGGGAAAGTAATCCTTTCACTAATATATTGTTTCTTTGTCACCATCCTGTTAATTAAAGAGCCTTTGCAATTTAATAGAAATTAAAGCTTCATATCCATGGCCCAGAAATCATGTACATGGATCTGCCTGAGATTAAGCAAGCCACTGGGCCTAGGTAAGTGTGAAACTATCAGAAACAATAGGCAAGAAATAGAGCGGTACATTCTCCTGGTGTGTGTGTGTGTGTGTGTGTGTGTGTGTGTGTGTGTTTGAGTGTATGTATGTGTATGTATACACACACACACACACACACACACTTGCATCCCAAGAGAATATGCCACTTCATTCATTTCTGTGCTCTATCAATTCAGAATTCCGTGAGCAGAGATTGCAGAACAGGACATCCTCGAGCCTCAGCTCCCCCTTCCATTGCACACCCACAATCTCTTCTGGTCCCTCTAGAACAGCATGGGAGATGGTGCGGAGCAGATATTTCATGGGGAAGCAGGGACTGGCAAAAAAAAACACAACCTCATCCCCTTCCACTGGTCGATGCCTCTACACAATCTCCTCCCATTCCCATAGGGGCATATTTAGACCCAACTGTATTTATAGGAACACAGAAAGCTTCCTTATAGTGAGCCAGACCATTGGTCTATTTAGCCCAGTATTATCGGCACTGGCCTGCATGCAGCTCTCCAGGGTTTCGGGCAGGATTCCCCCCCCCAGCCCTACCTGGAGATTAAACTGGGGGGGGGGCTTCTACATGTCAAAGCAGATGCTCAGCTACTAAGCCATGCCCCCTCCCCATATAAATACATATAAACAGTTATGAATGCACCCATACATACAAGCCCCTTTCTCTTCTGAGTTGCATTAGGGTAATCCTCGAAAAGTTGGCGGACTGCTCACAATGTAAAATTGGCAGACGCAAGAGTTGAACAGTAATTTTTTTTCCGTATGTCACAACCCAGTGAGAAAGGTAGTCAATGGCTGGAAATGTAAAGAATATATCAGGGCTCAGGCCAAGGTTGGTGTGGGAAAAATTGGTGAAAATTTGGTGTAATGCTATAAAGCAGTGTTCTCCAACCTTGGGTCCCCAGATGCTTTTGGCCTATAACTCCCAGCATGCCTCAGCCAGCTACGCTGGCTGGGGCATGCTAGGAGTTGTAGGCCAAAAACATCTGGGGACCCAAGGTTGGAGAACACTGCTATAAAGGCTTAGTTACCAGGGATGTTGAAGAGTCCTTGGTCTCGAGTCACGAGTCTTTGGACCCGAGTCTCGAGTCCGAGTCCGAGTCCTTGGTCCAAAATGGTGACTCACGAGTCACGAGTCCTGAGTCACTCCCAAAACTGACTCCACGAGTCCCTATTAAAATCAATGGGGTTTCCCCCCAACAAAATAAGGCTACTTCAGATGTGTGGCTTAAATAAATTCTAGGCACAAGTGTGCCTTTTTATTTCAAAACTCTGCAACTGATTTTGGCAAGAACAGACCAGGCAGCCAAACCCAAAATAACCAGGCAGGCAGAGGAGGCAGGGAACCCCAAACAGGCAGGCAGAGGCAGCCAAACCCAAAATGTCTGACCCTAACCCAAACCCCCCACAACAACACATCAATCAAAATAAATCTCAACACATCGTTGGGGCTGCGCTCCTGGTAGCTGTCCATAGTGGCCGAGCAGCGGCGCGCCTCGCTTCCATGCGCTCTTCACCGGTGATCGCGCTCCTTCTGGCACAGCCAGAAGACTCATCAACAGCCCAGGGATGTTGACGAGTCCTTGGTCTCGAGTCCCGAGTCGAGTCTCGAGTCCCATTAAAAATATTGGGACTCGAGTCCGAGTCGAGTCAGAGGGGGGACTCAGTCCGACTCACGAGTCGAGTCCTCGAGTCCGAGTCCCCATCCCTGTTAGTTACAAGGGGGAGGGGGCAGCATTTTTGAGCATGGGCGCAGGGTCTGTACAGCAGCACCTATGACTATAGACATATAGATCTCAAAGCCCTTCATTGTGACACCTTGTAGTTTATCTTTCCCCCCTTTTTAAGTGATCCTCAACACATTCTTCCATTAAACTGTCTGCCCACTTGCTTTTTTATTGATTCCTCTCCCTGTTGCTATATTATCAAAGTAGCTAGATAGAAAGTGTTCAAAGCTGCTCTGTGGTAACATTTGGTGTAAAGAGCAAAACTGTTCCGTATAGGAGTTTGCTAAGGTCAGTGGATAAAATGCACACACACTTTTGTGCTAAGTAGAAGATTTGGTAAGAAGCAATCTGTTTTTTGTAGACCACCAGAAGTCCTGGAGCTTAATTTGCCTTTACTCCAGCAGAATATATGTCAACTTAAAACAGTAGCAAAAAGAACACATATCCTGTATAAAGCAAAAATCAATCACAATAAGATGTTACAAACTACTCTAAATCCTAAGCGTTACTGGCAACCAGATAATCTATATATGTTCATGTATTTACACCATTTGAAATGATAAAAATGTTTCACCATGCAAGAATCAATGAATTTTAGTGCTAACACAAAAATAATTGTGTACATCACGGCATTAATTCATTTGGATGTCTAGCCCACCCCCATCCCTGGGGCTTAGGGTGAGTAACAAATCAAAACTTGATTAAAAATTATAAATAAAATATCTGCTAGAACACTAAGATTGCATTTGTGTGCACAGTTATTATTAAGCAGCTTAAATCCCACTGATTTTTAACTGTGAGTAGGATTGCATCATTAGTGCAGGAGTGGAAAGAAGGTACCGGTAGATCTACTGGAAGATCTCTGAGTAGAATGACTCATAAAACTTTAATAGTAGCAGCAACACAATAACTCCTCTTCTACCCTAAATTATACTGAAGAAATGAAGACATCTTGAGGTAACAAGGAGTGGCTGTGTGTGTGGAAGGACTGTGAGTTCTGTTCAGTTGTAGTAATCAAAATGAATTCCAGATCTCAAGTGTTTGCCTTTTGCATCAGGCTCCAGCTGGTGGATCTTGCATTTCTAGTAAAAAAAAACCCCAAAGTAGATCCTGCAAGCCTGACATCTGCCCACCCCTTAGGACAGTGTTCTCCAACCTTGGGTCCCCAGATGTTTTTGGCCAACAACTCCCTGGCTGGGGCATGCTGGGAGTTGTAGGCCAAAAACATCTGGGACCCAAGGTTGGAGAATACTGCCTTAGGGCATAAGCTACTGGGAGGTTTTCTTGCACCTTGCTCTTTCATAGTTCTCATTAAGTTCAATGGGGCTTATGCAGAAGAATGTCTGGTGGATTGTGTCAATAAATACAGTGAGTTGGATCCAGACTAAGAAGGACTGGTGAATGCCACCCTGTTGATTCTCTTGGACCCCTCGGCAGCTTTGGATACCATCAGCCACAGTATCCTTCTGGATAGGCTGTCTGAGCTGGGAGCTGGAGGCACTGCATTGAAATGGTTATGCTCCTACTTGGATGGCCAATTCCAGAAGATGGTGCTGGGGGATTATTGCCCTGTGCCTTGGCAGCTATGCTATGGGGTTCTACAGGGTCAGTTTTCTCCCCCATGCTATTCAACATCTACATGACACCACTGGGGGAGGTTATCCAGAGGTGTGGGCTGAGGTGTCACCAATATGCGGGTGACACCCAGCTCTATCTTTCCTTGTCAACAAATCCAAGTGAGGCAGTGGCTGCTCTGAATCAGTGCCTGGGCATGGTAATGAACTGGATGAGGGCAAATAAACTGAGACTCAATCCAGACAAGATGGAAGCACTGTTAGTGGATGGTTCGTCTGCCCAGCTAAGTGAAGTTCAACCTGTTCTGGAGTGACTTGCACTCCCCCTAAAGGATCAGGTTCATAGTTTGGGGATGCTCTTGGATCCAGCATTGTCATTAGAGGCACAGGTAGACTCGGTGCCACAGAACACCTTTTATCAGCTTAGGCTGATTTACCAACTACATCCTTATCTAGAAAGAGATAGCCTAGGTACAGTTATCCATGCTCTGGTAACCTCTTGTCTGGATTACTGCAATGTGTTATACATGGTGCTGCCTAATGGTCTGGAAACTTCGGCTGGTCCAAAATAGGGCAGCAAGATTGTTAACAGGGACTGGCCAATGTGATCATATTATGCCAGTACTTCTCCATGTGCACTGGCTGTCAGTTCATTTCTGGACCCGATTCAAAGTATTGATGTTAACATTCAAAGCCCTAAATGGCTTGGAGCCAGGTTACCTGAAGGAACGTCTCTTCCCATATATATCTGCCCAGACCCTAAGATTGTCTTCAGCACTCCTTCTATGGGAGCCCCCACCAAAGGAAGTGAGGCAGGTGGCTACTAACAAGAGGGCCTTTTCTGCTGTATTTATTTATTATTTATTTGTACTATTTCTATACCAGTAAATATTAAGAAAAGTCCCTAAGTGGGATTTTGCACCGTGGTTGTGGAATGATCTTCCCAGAAAGGCTCACCTGGTGCCTATGTTTTTCTCTTTTCAGTGCCAGGTGAAGACCTTCTTATTTTCTAAGAGTTTTAGTCTTTCAGTTTCTGTTGTTTTAAATCTGTTACTGTATTTTAAATCTTTGCACTGTAGCATCTTTGCATCTTTATTTTGGTTTTTATTTTAGTTTTAAACTTTGATATTGTGTTTTAGTGTGTTGTATTTTATGGTTTTAATTGTTGTGAACTGCCCAGAGAGCTTCGTCTCTTGGGCAGTATAGAAATGTAATGAATGAATGAATGAATGAATGAATAAATAAATAAATAAATAAGTCAGATATACTTGGTTCCCACTGAAATCAATGGGACTTAAGTCATGTCTAACACATCACATTGATCACAGTGGGACTGGACCTACATTCAACTCACTTAGTATGCTCCAATCCAGCTCAATATCTGCCTAAGACTATGCCATCATGCTTGCCTTATCCCAGCTATTCAAATCCAGCCAAAATAAAAATACCTTTCAGTGCCTACCAAAAATATCAGTTTGGCAAATCTCCAAGAGATGGGAATTCAATAGCTGTGAAACATCCACCAAGAAAATCTCTCTTCACATACACAGAATTTATAGACAAGAAGGCACTCTTACATGACCATAATGGCTAGAAATTAAGGTCTATAAGGTTGCAATCCTATTCACATTTACCTGCGAGTAAGTCCCACTGAACTCAGTGGGTGAGTTTGCACAACACGCCAACCCAGCTTCATAATAAGCCACAGTGGGTTGGTTGTTGTGCGAACAACCCACGGACGGAGCGCCTGACAGACAATTAGCTCAATTTGCCCCTTCCTTTCCCCTCTTTCTTTCTTGGTTTTCCCACGGGTATCCCAGGGAACCCTGTGGCAGGACCAACTTGTCTGATCTCTCCCTGAAACTAGTGCCACTCCCCTTCAAGTGCCACTTGGGCATCAGTGGGGCAGCTGGGACTGGCAATTGCCTGGGCAAGCTTGGCAAGAGCAGCAAAGGCTATTTGGTCATTCTTGCCAAGAGTCTCACTCACCCATTCCCTTCACCCATGATGGGGACGGTCACCCAGGTCCACACGACACAACAATCGATCATGGGTAATAACCCACAATGGGTTGTCATGTCATGTGAACCCAATCAGTGGGTCTTACTTCTGGGTAGACATATATAGGATTGCACTGTAAGTGTCGTAGGGCCTAATCTGTCCACTGGATTGGTAGACAGAGAACTGGACACGGATGAAATTGCATGGATGAAATCTTTGCACTTTTATTCAATTATTCAGTCACACATTCAAATGTAAAGAAGTAGCCACTATTTAAAATCTATTGCACCAATCTAGCTTGAGCAAATAAATACGCTAAAGCAGGGCTTCTGCATGTGTATCTTTTGCTTGATGAGAAATTGCAGCAAAAATGAATGTTGTGTTGTACGGGTCTCCTCTCTGACCCAGCTAACCAGGGTCTGTGCAAAAATTGGCCACAGAACAGACCAGCAGTTGGAAGAATGGCAGTGGGATGGATTTAGTTCCTCTTCCCACCCTGCTGAACAGTTCATTGGTGCAATTACTGCTTTTTGGGGAGAGCCCTGTGCATGTATGTAGCCCTGGGAGCTGCGTGTACATAACTGCATTAAGGCCTATGTCAGCTGCAACACCTTGATGCAGGATGACCAAAAAGAGGAAATGCACCATCTTAAAAGAGGACAAGAAAGGACACAGATTTGCATATGCTAATTTACATGGATAGATGCTCATTTAGAAATCATTACTAAAAGGTAAACAGATCTCTCACTATAGTGGGGATGTCTGTCACCTGCTGAGCTGTATGCCAGATTGCCATGGTTGATGGGCAATTTCAAGAACCCTGCTATGCTCTTCTTAAGGTTCTTTATCTTTAAACTGGACTTGGATAGTCCTTCAAAAAGAGGATACCTTCAAATAGACAACTGTCCTCAGGGCCAGATTAAGATAGGGGCTATTGGAGCTGCAGCTCCAGGCCCCTACCCCAAAACAGGCCCACAATCAGGACAGGTGCAGGGCAGTTTGGCGCCCCAGGCGAAATAATATTTAGCGGGGGGCCCTCTCCAAAGCAGCCCTGCTCTGCAAAAAAAAACAAAACCCTGCGCCTGCCACCACCAACCTACCTTCCCCCCGCCCTGGCTGCTGCTGCTGCTGCTGCTGCCGCTGCCGCCGCCGAGGAGGAGGAGGAGGAAGTAACACGACGGGACCCCCGCGCTGTTTTTTGCCGGGGAAACCATGGCAACAGGGCTGTTTAAGCCCTGTTGCCCTGGTTCCTCCTCCCGCCAAAACAATCGCGGGCGGGGCTCCGGAAGCGACACGACACGGACAAGGTAGGTGGCGGGGGGGTCGGGGGTGGTGGTGATGGCGGCGGCGGGGGGAGGCGCAGCGGCGAGCGGAACAGGAGGGTGCGGCGGCGGCGGTGGCGGGAGGGAGGGAGGGTGGGGAGGCAGAGGCCTGGCGGGGGCGGCGCAGCGGCAGCGAAGAGGAGCGCAGCATTTCTGCACCTCTTCAGCCGCGCGCCCTCTTCAGCCACGCGCCCTCCTCAGCACCAGGCCCATAATGCTCTTAATCCAGCCCTGACTGTCCTCCAAGAACCCTTCAAATAGAGGACTGTTCTTTGTGAAGTAGGACATCTGGCCACCCTACCTCAATGGCACCAGCTTGATACATGCCATTTTTATTTTTTTATTAATGTTGTAAATTATAAAACAGAAACCAAACAGTATTTAGAATACAATTGACAGCATTATCACATAAGGCAGTTAATGTTGTCTTAGCAAAAAAACATTTCCCAAGTGGTTTTTTAAAAATAACTGACTTTGTTCAGGTAAGTGTATCTCTCCAAAAAGATGTTTGAGTCTCAGAAGGTTGCAGACCATTTGCCCCTTTAC
Source organism: Shinisaurus crocodilurus (assembly GCA_021292165.1). NCBI lineage: Eukaryota > Metazoa > Chordata > Lepidosauria > Squamata > Shinisauridae > Shinisaurus > Shinisaurus crocodilurus. The sequence goes on from CM037878.1 coordinate 183,840,918, forward strand.
TTATATTGGACCGGTACAGGGACCATATTTCTATCCATTGATCTTGTTTCTCTAATCCTCTAACAAGCCTGCTTTGATGGGTCAATTTCTCAACCAAGGCTATTTGTCAAATTCTACTGCTTTGGATGGTAGACCCTGTGCAAGATTTCGAGTGTTTGGTAACCTGAAGAAATGCTGCCGATAACATGAATAGCACAACCTCTTTGGGTAAAATATGTTTTTGTGGGTCATTTTATTACTATATCTTATTTATAAAAATGAATGTGACATAGTTACATATCACTAAATACAACCTTAGGCCTTCCAAAGCATTTCTACAGAAAATAATAACCAGGGCTAAGTCCAGTGCTCAAATTATATAGGGGGCCTAATAAAATATTTAGGTTCACCTCTGGACTCCCCGCGCCCCATCTTAGTCAAATCATGTCCTCTGCACTGGAACTGGAAGCCTCTACAAAAAGTAGCTAAAGGGCATACTAGCTCTGGCTTAATCCTGCCCACTGCTCAAAGGAAAACTGAATTATGGCCCAAATTAAGGCCAACAATGGCCAAGAACTCAAGTACATTTTATTCAACTCTGTCTTTTCCAAAATGTTTGAAAAAAACAAAAAAAGAGCCCTTTATTTGTAAACTTTGCAGGGAAGTGGAGCTAGTTTTTGATGTTGTTTCTTCAGCAGCCAGGAAAAAAACATGAATGGGTCCTAATTAGGGTACATGGCACTAGAGCTTCAGGGTCAGAGAAAATATAAATTGCTGCCTTAAGCAAAGGGTGTGTAACCCTGGAAAAAAAAAATATAGGGACACCTAACGGTCAAAGGAAACATCATGTGGGATGTTTTTCTTTCTCAACATATTTTCCTATCACTAAAAGCATTAGGATGGGGCAAGTTATTTGGATCAGGGCCATGGCACTCAAGGAAGAGGATCTAATCCTTCCCCCTTCGCTGTGGGCCTAGTCCAAATCAGCCACTGAGGCTGCAATTGGTCACAGAAGGGGAAACAACAACAACAACACAGGCACAATAAGAGTGGATGCTTTTAACAAAAGAAAAAGATGTCAGGAGATGCATTCATACATCTTCCACATCATCTTTACTTTGGCCCTAAGATTACTCAGTGAACCTTAGGCATACTAACTTTCTCTGGATTTCATACAAATGGTCAGAATTTTAACAAGGGTGTTATGCCACAAAAAATTGTACTCAGCACAGCACTCAGTTGATGCTGAGTGCCAAGCTAATCTAAATAAAGCAGTTTGAAGGTTGACGCCTCTAAGTCACAATGCAGGGTAATTCAAAATGTAACAATTAAACGTTATTTAGTCCTGTTGAAGGAAATGGGACTAAAATCCTCATCATATACACACTTATCTGGGAGTAAGTCCCAACTGATTTCACTGGAACTTTCTTCCAAGAAAGCCGTTTAGGATCACAACTTCGATCAGCTTAAATTCTAGCATTTTGGTTTAAGTGAGTTGTGGACTGTATAGAGCAGAGCTGCCATGCATTATGGTGCACTGAAATTCCCAGGAAAACCCTTCCACTTACTTTGTTTGGGGTGTATAGTTTTAGTCTCTACTGTGTACAGTGCCTTACCCATGTTAAACAGAAGTCTAGTACACATGAGTCTTACCCTGATGTTTAAACAAGGGATAAGCTTATTGTTTTTATTTAAAGGAAAGGATTTATGGAAGGGCACAGATATGCCTCTAAAGCTGTGTGTTCTCGAATCCTGACATATTGTCTGAAGTATCTTCAAAGCATAAAATAGCAGGTAGTTCCCCATGGCCCAATCCATATTTCAAACCATGGGCCAAAGGGAGTACAGTCAATTTTAGATGGCTTATTACTGAACGTGAGTTGATGCCAGGTGAAGACTAATATTTAGACAAGGCAATATTTACTGATGTGTTTCAGCCCTGCACTGCAGTCAGTGTCCTACAAAATATATGGAAGTGATGAAAAGCAGCTCTTTTCCTTTGGAACAAAGTGTGTTTATTCCCCTACCCCACTTTAAGTATAATGGATGATTGCTTGTCTGCCTAAACAGCTCAAAAAAGGACTAGGAGCCCACAAGTCCCTAAAAGCTGCTAAATATACAATCAGATTATAAACCTTCCAGTAAAATCTCTGGAGCATTGCAGTCTGTACTTAGTATGTAATTTCCCAATAATTTAGTATTTGTGTATTCTGCATCTTTAAAAAATAATAATAGGGAAAGTGAATATGGATAGTGTGTGCAGCATACAAAGGCAAGTGGAGGGTGAGGGGAAGTAGCAACCTCAAACAGCCATGCAGCTATTAAACATATGCCAAAGTAAACAATCCTGTGAAGGTCTGCCCCAGCTTTGCCCTGCAGGTAGACGGCAGGCAGCACAGAAGGAAAGCAAATGGAAAGGAAAACAGAAAGACAGCACAGGATGTGGATGAGATGCCGAGCCCTGGAAGCATGAACGGCCTGATTGTGATCCTCAAGTCACACCATCAGCCATGCAAAGCAGGACATACCTTTCTGGCTTGCTTGTTCTGTCGGCTGAAACAAAGCAGTCCCATTCTCAGCGGGAGGCCAAATCAAAATGAAATTTTTATTTAGTCTGCACTGTCCTCAGATTGGGTTTCAGAATGACTGCTTTAGGAGATAGCATGGATATGGCTGGTGCATGCTTTGCATATGAAACTGCAGTAGGGGGAAATCTACATAATCAAAAAAATCTGTGCTGTGTGCCTCGAAAACACACACACACACACACACACACACGCCTGGATGTTAGCAATTCAACTACAAGGAAGGTTTGCTGAAATGACCTTTCAGAATCAAATGAATTGTTTCCAAAAATAGGCATTTTATGTCAACGTCTGGAAGATTATTTTTATAGACACTATTCGGAGTATTACTGGAATATGGTAGTTGCCATTCTCCTTTTCTTCTCTTCTTCGCCGTCTCCTTCTTCTTCTTCTTCTTCTTCTTCTTCTTCTTCTTCTTCTTCTTCTTCTTGGGGTTGAAAAGAATTCATCAAAATAAGGGTCTGAAAACAAATGCTTAGAAAATACAATACTTTTGTGCCTTGCAATGTCATCTATTGTTCTTCAGATCATTAGTAATGTGTTTTGTTTAACCTCCTTCTTCCTTCAGCAACCAGAAAAGGCCCACTTGTACAAAATAACATCTGTTTTCACAATCATTAATATAATGCAGACCAAGCTTGACTTACAAGAGAGAAACATTTCTTTGATTAGAGACTTAATTTTATAGCCTATTAAATAAAATATCAAGCAATCTCCATATATTTCCATTAAAAGTTGGAAATAACATACAAAGGCAAATGGGTGAATCTTGAAAATATGCAGGATAGATATCATGTAATACCTTTGCTATCAGTTATGCTGCAAAAGTGATTTTCAAATAGGATTTGCAGTGGCAAGGCAGTGAACACATAGCAACATATAGAAAAAGGAAGTTGTACACAGTATTCATTGAAACCAAGGGGGCAGAATGGAGCCTGTTTGTTAATCCATAATCATCTCTAAAGACATCTTCTCCCAAGATCCATTTAAGGCTGCTTGATTTTGTTATGCAAGGTACTAGCCACAGTATAAAACCCATCAAATGTTCTGCAAATGCATACGTGCAGGCATGTCTGCCATACAAGAAAACTCCAGGCACATGGTTTTGTTTTGCAATTATTGCCATGCTAAAATAAGCAGTGATAAAAACTATGGTGTATACGGCATGGCAGAGTATGGGAAAGAACTCAATTTATATTTAAGCCAGGAGGATACAAAAGGGATAAGTATACCAAGCGAGCAGCATAGCTACAAACTTGCAAGAATAATGAGATACAGTACAAATCAAGCACACAATGTGCTTTCACAGAGCAATGACGGAAGTCACTGACAACAATGCAGCCATGTGTACGCATCCCTTGGAGACATATTTTGTAATTCAATCTTCTATCTCTCTTGTAGGATATAGGTTTGGGATCCTTAGCAATAACTGCAGTATAAAATCCTTCAATAATTGGGCCTTGCAGGAAGTAACCTCAAACACGTATGTGTGTACTTCCATAGCTATTTAATAAATTCAGCAATCCATAAGGAACTGAGCGCGCGCGCACACACACACACACACACACACGGTTAAAAAGACACAAGTGCATTCACAAGTATGTTTTTTAAAAAATGTATTCTATGGAATACAAGCAGGGGAGTTAGCTGACTTCAGGGCATCTTACAGAAAGGCAATGTTTGAATAGCTAAAATCTTGAATTTTAATTTATTTTATTTTTAAAAACACAACACTGTTTCTTCTGGTCATAGACTCTTTGCCTCTGACAGCCACATTTTCAGTCTGAAAAGAATATTTCATATTGTAACAGGAAACATGCCTCACCCAAAGCCAGTATCCCCCAAATTCAGTGCACCTGGCATTTGTATTAAACCTAATAAGCATCTGTAAATATGCAAATGTTTGATGACTCTAGTAACCTCATTAATTTATTCCTCAGGCAATTAAAGAATGTGATCCAGTCCTCCGCCACGGCCACTAATATTAGAAGAAATATTGGATATCAACATTGCTAGAATAAGCTGGAAAACATCCTGTGTTTCGGACAACTTTCCTTCTCACACTGGCCCGCTTCCTTTCTACTGTATTTCAGACAAATACTTCCTGCCACAGTCTACATGGCTGAGATCAAAAAA